>CANNZV010002009.1:0-118098 GCA_947561585.1 Caprella mutica | reverse complement strand
GTGTTCTCCTCCGACTACCTCCCTGGATGGAGTTCTCCCAGTCATAGAAAACTAGGGTCAAGTAGGTAAATTGCGGCACTTTAACTAACTGCGGTCTCTTATCTCAGAAACATTAATAACCATCATGACTTCTAGGCACTCGTGAAATGAATAGAACCTATCATAAATTGAGCTTAAATTATGATGTTCAACAATTCAGTATATAGCTAAACTAATTTCAGAATGATTTTGAGACTCTCTTAATAGGGTCACAATTAGAAATTAAAGAACCGAATTTGGCTGTGTAACCCTATCTATAGGTACACCAAGTAGTTTTAAAATATATAGATTATCAGACCACATTACTTAAGATACTAGGATAAGTTTCGAAATATCGGACGGCTCCACATTTTCGGTCGCGTAAGAAAAACTATATTAAATTAACTTTTATTTTAATTAGCTATTAGGTAGCTATATACTATATTTCATACGTGACCGAAAATTTGAAATCGCCTGATAATTTGGAACTTACCCTATTCTGAGGACAGCGCAGTAACTGCCTAGCCTATGTAGAAGGGGTGTAGGTCATAAGCCCCCCCAGTCATGAGCCTCCCCGGTCATGAGCCCCCCTAGGTCATAAGCCCCCCCGGTCATAAGCCCCCCTGTTTTTAAATCCTTATTTACCTATACTATTTAATCCTTATTGACACTTTTGTAGTTCATTACTGAATAGACATAAAATATATGTATATCGGGGGGCGTGCCGCCCCCGAACCCCCCTGCCAGATCATTAAACAATCATGAAGTGTGCAGTACAACAAACTAGCGGATACAACAAACTACATTAGTAACTCTCAGTTATTTCTATCTAAGTAATTCTTCATTTGTTTAACTAGGTAAATAAGGATTAAAAAAACAGGGGGGGGGGGGCTCGTGACCGAGGGGGCTCATGACCTAGGGGGGCTCTTGACCGGGGGGGCTCTTGACCGTACCCCATGTAGAAGGTATTGACACTGAAAAAAAAATATCTAGGTAGGTATGATGCTTAAATAAGTTAACATATAATAATTTAGGAAAATTAGTTTGGATATCAGTTTACAAACTGGAAGGCAGTAATCAAAATTTATTATTATAAAAGTTATATACTGATAATCAGCTCTTCAAATAACTACCTATATAAAGCCACCAAACTATCAATCACCAATATTTTAGAATATTTAGGCAGACATTTATTAATGGAATTAATTAATAATTTATAATCGATCGGCAGCGATAATACTATTTAATGCATATAACGCTATTGTTTGCACTTAAACTAAAATGGTACTGAGGAGCGTTCACATTCAACACGTAACACACTTGAAACAAGATTTGAACTGAAAAGTGTTATGCGAATAAATTAGCTTTGAGGAAAGCATAAGTTGCCACTTACTCATTTGATTGAACTCACACATAAACTTAAAAAAAAAGTAGCACTAACTCTCATAGTAAGTTAATTTATACACCAGATAAATAAGATTAACAGTCTTTGTGGGTTACATTATCACACTATGTCATAGTTGTTTTAACTCACACCTAAACTTACAAAAAAGTAGCGCCAACTCTCATAGTAAGTTAATTCATACACTGCAGAATACATTGGATTAACAGTCTTTGTGGGTTACTATAACACACTATGTCATAGTTGATTTAACTCGCACCTAAACTCAAAAAAGTAGCACCAACTCTCATAGTAAGTGAATTAATACACCAGATACATTGAATTGACAATCTTTGTGAGTTACTTCAACACACTATGTCATAGTTGTTTTAACATATGTTCAAACTCCCAAAATGTAACTTCCACTCTCATAGTAAGTTGATTCAATCCATAAAATGATTTGAATTAACTATGTTTGGTGACACACACGTCATAGTTGTTTTGACACACGTGAAAACATGAATATAGTCAAACCAACTCACGTAATAAATTGATTCAAAGCATAAATTGTTGACCCATTAAATATGAGTAAACTTTTTTCTCTGTGTACAATTTCATTGTTTACACAACGCGTCTTTATATTATCAGTTCATAACGGGTTTAGTGTCTAATTATTTCTTTTTGTGTTTATAATTTGAGAATTAAACAAGTCTTCAACCCTGCAAACCATTCCCTATTGCATACACATATTTACCATGTGGTTTAATGGTTATAATGTGGCAAAGCAGTATGAATATGTGTTATCCACATTGAACCAATCTAACCATCATAAAAACACATAATTAACATGTGGTTATGCCATTTTAAAACCATATCATAAAAAAACATATCAAATAGAGATTGTATACACCACATCATATCCACATGTAAATTACCATACTTATAACAGGTTTTTACCAAGTGTTATTTACCACATTCATAGCAACATGTTAAATACCATACTTTTAAGGTATGGTAACCCTATATAATTTACCATATTACCACGTAAAACAACATGTAATAAATATGGTAGTCATTTCTAAAAATATGCATGGTATACACATGATTATAATGAGTTTGTCCCACATGGTATACACATGGAATTGTTTGTAGGGAAGCTTAATATTCACTTGTACTCACAATAAAAAACTGTGATCGATGCAACCCAACATCAATGATTATTAAACTGCTATCAATTACCTAATTCTCTGACAATTTCACTCGATCGAATTGGATTGCATATTAATTAATAATACTTTTTACATATAAATGAAAATTGTTAAAATGAATGAGTTGTGTTAATGACATGGAGAATAAAAATGAAAATGTAATAAATATTTAATTTAGGATTCACTTAATTTATTGTATAATTTAAAATTATTTTATTGAGAGAATATCTAATTATCTAGTATTCGCAAATCAGTACACAGAGTTTAACGTTTAAAATCAAGAGACTATAAACGTAACTGAACATGTTTTTAAAATTTATGTAACTTTGAAAATAAGTTAAAAATAGTATTAAATTCTTTATGTGTACTGAAGTTTGGTTTACTGAGTGTTTAATGAAGTAGATTTGTTGAAATATTATTTTTCTTTGAATATTATTTAAGTATTCCAATATCTATAAATACTTTATGAAAATTTAACTGTGGATTGAAAAAGGTTCATTTAACAAAATTATACTTGAAATAAAATTGTAACTACAATAGTTGTTGAAAATTTTTGTGGGTCACCCTGTATATTACCTATTAATTTATCAGTGAGTTAACAATCATATTACTCATTAAATTTGAATCCCAGATATCTAAAGAAAATGAAAAATTCTTAGTTTGATTAGAATTAAAAAAATTTCAACCTTTTTGTATTTCCATTCCTAAAAACAAAAGGGGAATCCTCTTTCATTAAACACTTCTAAACATATTTCCATCTTCAAATTCATCCAACAGACAAGGAATGAGTAACTAACTTCAATTGGTAAAGTACAAATGTAAATTATTTGTTAGTTAAAACGAATTAATGGGATCAGGAATTAAAATCTTTCCACAAATCCTTCAAGTATTATCAAAGTTCTACATACATACAACTTCAGCTCATGTGTACGATTTCCCTTTCAAATATGGAAGTTTCGAGCTAACAAAGAGTAACCAGAAAATAAATTGTGAATTTGTTTTTGCAAGCTGTTCAAAGTGGCCGGTGATGTTGAACATAATATGAGGGAGATTGGACGCGTTGTTTGTTTGCATAATGTAGCAGGGGTAACTTGCACAAGGCACAGCTTGCTTTTTAAATGATTTATATGGAAATAGAATTAACTTTTAAACACCTGGAAAAATATCGTGACCGAATTTGAATAATAATTGTGAAGAGAATTTTGAAAATATTGTTTCTCGTTAAATTAGGTCAAAAAAGTGATTTAATTTTATAATTTATGCTATTGAGTGAAATGGGTATTCCTTTGTTTTGTACCCATTGCTTTTCTTTCAGTGAATCCTAATTATTGTTCTCCACTCCAGTTCCCAAATGAAGTTAACTCTGGCAGCCCCGGACAATGGGCGAGTTTATTCTTGCACCGCAGATAATGGCGTCACACCTCCCGTAACAGTTAATGTCACCACCAAAGTTAGACGTGAGTACTCAGGTTATACCCTTTGGAACAACAACTTAACTAATGGTTGTACATTCATTTTAATCCCTTATCGTCATTTATTGAGTTTTTTTTAGTTACATCAGATGAGTTGAGAACACTGACCAGTTAGAGTTTTTAAATCCAATGTAGTAAATAACATGAATATTTTGTATTTATTTTCCCTTTCTACGGTATAAATGAATCTCACAGTCCCCTTCTTCAATTATACTGAAATAAATTAGTTTTATATTACCTTATTGTATTATGTAATTTTAAATAAAATATTGTTATTAGCATCGTACAAATGTGAAAGGTTGTGTTTTTTTCGAAGTCATTTAACTACTTCTCAAAGTCATTTATAACTCAAAAGCTATTCAAACAAACTGCTTGAAAATTGTTCAAAGATCAAGATCACGAAAAGGTCCAAATCGATTAAAGTGGTCCGAAGGTATGCGCTCTACAAGTGCTCGTTCAAGTTATCAATTAATTAATGTTGTTAGCGAATAAAGATTTCCTTCTTCTTTAGTTGTATTTATTTGCATTTACGATTGTATATATTTTATACAAGATTACATATACTAGTTTTATTTGAAATGAATTAAGTAAGTACATTAATATGATATAAATATTACTCATTCATGGTTGAATGAATCAATTGTTCATTTCATTAATAGATCCTTCCACATATCATTAAAGAGGATCGACACCTTAAGATATTCTAAATTGAAAGTTTTGTTTATTAATTCTATTTGAAAGGAATATATTTTTTGAAAGACCCTATTTGTGCATTATTTTCAATGTTGTATTATAGAGCCATGCCACGTCTCTCTACATAAAATACTGTCAGAGATGTAGAATGTCAGTAATCATAAAATATAAATTGTCAGGAGAGATTATGTATGTATGTCATCACGCTCAAGAAAGATTTATCAGTTAGGCAAGCGATACATTTTCCTAATACAAAAGTCAGTGAGGTACTGATTTCTCATTGGAGCTTAGAGTTCAGGGGTGGTTGAGTTTTCCGCTAAGAGCCATGTCATACGAGCGCTTACAACGCTTGACACGGCCTTAATTCTTTTGCGATAAAAAAAAGTCGTGGGAAATCTCTTGGAATTTTATTAGAGGCTTCTAATAAACTTGTATAAAAGATCACGTACCTGCAATTAGAAATTACAGGCAAATAGAATAAAGCAAAAAATTGACTAAACAAAATATTAAAAATTTGTACAGTAAAAATATAAATGGCGAAAAATAGGACATTTCAAAATGGTTAAACTATATTATAAACTAATAGGCACCATAGCGTAAAAAATCAATTTGTCAAAGGAGACAGCATTTACACTATGTAAGGTAAAAAGAATATAAAAAGGCTAGAGTAAAATATTATAGGGTAAAGTATTGAACCTAGGTATGCTAAGAGAGACAAGACAAAATAGCAGCACCTTAAATCTTAGGCTAATTTAAAATTGAACTACTAGACCTGCCATGAAATGAATGACCATAAAAGAGTTGAAATGAATACATAAATTCTTGGTGAGTGAAATGGCAAACTATCATATCTGGTATGTAAAGATGGCAATATCTAAAGGACTAAAATTCCTAAATGTAAACGAGTATAAAAGGACTATAAATTATTGTGACACTAAAAGAACTACCTAACACAGAACTACTTACTTTGTATGACTCGATGAAACAACTTAGGACAATGATTAAAAAATAGAAATGGTTTGTTATTGTTGCCATCAGTGTTGCCACAAGTAACTTCAAACTTCTTAAAATTAAACTCGCTACCTACCTACCTACCTGACTAAATTAAAATTAAAAAACGGTGCATAATATGTGCCGTGACAACGCTCGCTTTTAGATACATCGAAACCATGTCAGACGAGCGCTTTTGCAGCGCTTTCAGCGCAACAATTTTGGAGTGTTGAAAGCGCTCGTCTGAATTGGTCTTGGCACTGCAGTTATTAATAATAACCTGTTCTTGACTAGTCAACAGTTAAAGATTCTTTCAGTTGCTGCTGTACTATGAAGAATTTCAATAATCTGAAAATAGTATCAAATCTGGTACTATATTGCCCGAAAAGGTCCTGATACGTATGGGGTTTTATATAAGGGCTTGATTTGGATTTAAAAAAAAAATTATAATTATGCCACGTATTTCATTATTTGAATAAAATTATATCATTTTATGAATTAGACTTATAGTACCACATCTGGAATAGTAGTACCAATTTCAGGAAGCTCGATTAATTTTATCATTTAGTTGTACTGGCGTGAAAGCGACGTAAAAGTGCTCGTTTGACATACCCCGGCGTTTCTGAAGTTGCGTCAGCAACCGATGGCCATCGTTGAAAATGCCGTTAAATCACCGCGAAGAGCGCCCGTGTAACACACCCTCGCTATTATCATTGATACATATGGAATGCGTTGAACAATAATTTCCTTTGCGTCAAAAGCGCTGTGAAAGCGCCGTACAAAAGCGCTTGTGTGATATGGCCCTCAATAATTAACTCTCACTCACCCTCTGGGGAGTGAGAAGGCAGATGTGTTCGTATAGCCACCCCTCTATATTTCAACCCGACACCGTACGCGCTACAGACAAGCTAGAGGTATTTCGGCTTATATTTTTTTCCCAATTTTTGACTTTTCTGAAGTGTATCAATCCCATTAATTATACAAACTAACTAATTCTTATTTATGTTGCTTCTTTTCATCGTTTCAAATTACATGGAGACATTAATTGGTATTTTAGCAAACCTCTTAGCCTCTCTTATGCCTAACTGCCTTAATTTCCATTTTTATAAGCCACTCTTCTTCCGAAGTGACTGAACTCGACTTAATTTCAAAGCTCTTAGCGTTAATTGTTCATATTTCCTCACTTAATAGGTACCGGTGGGAACATTTCTGCTACGTTGTGTCTGATTCCGGTCCGGAAATTCATATTTCCAGAATTGCTCGCGAAGGAGCGGCTGAATATTTGTCTCAGGGCCATAAACACTACTTTTGCCTTGGATGTTCTCTCTGAGTTACCTGCACTGGGGGATAGTTCGAAGAGACTATTTGCCAAAGAAATGCTTTCAGGGCTAATGCCGTAATGAAATTTGTTAAGAGGCAGAAAAGAGCTGAAATATATGGTAAAATATTTTACAGAAAATATTATTCTTAGGAATGTTCCAAATGCGTTAAAAGGTAGGTAAGTGTTGAAAATTTACTTAATGAAATGAATTTTTTTTTCTCTTTTTCACAAAATCAAAACAATAGAATATAATTTAAATACAATGAAATAGTTTTTTGGACAGGATATTATATGATTATCTTAAATTGAAAGTGTACAATTTGCCAAGATAACGCTATTTGCTGATAACATACAAATAAGTGAATCTTCAATCAATAGAAAGGAAATGTATAAATTTTATTATACGAGTAAGTATTTTACAATGGTCTATGCATTAATTTTATTTAACCTTATTCATTAAATAACACTTATAACAGAAATATGATAACGATAAGATATAAAATACACAGTTTCTAATTGAACTCTCTCATTTTGGGAGCATTAGTGGTCACCGACCCAACGGAAACGAACCGCTATTCCGTGGACATTCCCGCTGACAGGTCTCATCCCAATGAGTTGGGGGTGGAGGGAGGAATCCAAGCGGTGCCCAGACTACCAGAAGCGGAGTTTAACATTGGATTATCGCCTAACAGTCGGATAGCAGCGAGTCAGACCATAAATATTCCTGAGGGCTACATTGTATAGTACAGATCGGAATTAACTGGAAAACACGAGGTTCATGATTTCTCAGGGGATCGGCATATAGCAATGTGAATTGTAAATGAATTGGGATTATGTGATAAGAACTACTTTATAACAATGCATTATTTCATATCTATGACACCAACTAGTGATCACATCAGTAAAAAACTTTCAAGAATTGAATCTTACACTCAATAAAGTAATGATGCAAATTAATAAAATTGAATTTGGAATAAATTAGGCAATTTATATTGAAATACAAAATGGTTTATTTGTAGACTACGTTCATTAATTTCGTATTTGCAATATTTTGAATTATATTTAAAGTGTTTGGAGTCACTTGATCAGAAATACCACAATTAACTTGCTTAATTTTCTCTATGAATATTTTTTCTGTAAAATACTATAATAATGCAATTCTAGTGTAAGTTAAAAAAATATTTAATTATGTTGGATTATGAATCCATTAGTAAAGGTGTTTAACTCTACCCAATGGGGTGTTTAACTCTACCCAATGGGGTGTTTAACTCTACACAATGGGGTGTTTAACTCTACCCAATGGGGTGTTTAACTCTACACAATGGGGTGTTTAACTCTACCCAATGGGGTGTTTAACTCTACACAATGGGGTGTTTAACTCTACACAATGGGGTGTTTAACTCTACCCAATGGGGTGTTTTCCCAGTTGAGCCAATCGATTAAATAATAGCTGCCAATATTGGCTAACGGTTCCAGTAATTCATTGAATATCGATACACTTTCCATGATGATGTCTGGTAACTTTATATCAGTATAATATAATGGTAAAACATCTTAGTTATTAATTTACCAGAGTGAAGAATATGCATAAATTGAGTGAAATTTGTATGACTACTTTTTAAATAAAGTAATACTATACAGTATTCAATGTTAAGTTATTCATCTCCTTGAATTTAATTGAATAGAAATCAACGATAAGTTAGTATGTTCACTTCTATTAATTTATAAATGTAATTAGTCCTTTCTTGTTGCACTGTAGTACACTCATTCATATTCCATGCAATGTATGCAACCTTCTTGTTATCTGAACAGAGGCCATAAAATATTAGTAGTACAAGCTTTACACGCAGCTGTTGTTTTGAGTTCAAAGCTACTCCCTCTCACTGCAGTGTTTACCCAGCGTAATTTCCTTCAGAGCTGCTCCTATTCTGAATACAAAACATCATATTATCTTCATAACTTAACAGATGCATGGGGAACATACGCTATTGGGGAACATACGCTATTGGGGAACATACGCTATTGGGGAACATACGCTATTGGGGAATATACGCTATTGGGGAATATACGCTATTGGGGGTTGTGAATTCTGTGACATGTTTCGGAAACATTGAAACTGTTGAACCTTTTGAAGTTTGGTTCACTGATATGCACAGAATTAGGAGTTCATATCATTTATATTACCTATCAAAATAGTAGAACATTTAAGATTAAAATGTCTTTATAACATTCTCGATCGCCTAACCACTATCCCATGCAATTTCGCAGGGCAAAATATTTTCAATACGGAAACATATTTCCATGCAGCACAACATATTTAGAAGTTATCTAAGCCGTTTCAGTGTTGGAGAGAGTGTCTGTTTGTGCAAATACTGACACGGAGTTAGTTCTGCTGAACTTGTTTGACTCACTAATGCATTTCGGAAATGAAAAGTTAGAAAACTGATGTGAACACCGAATTGGAAGTCTCGGTATACTCACATTCTATGCCAAATTCTGTCCTGAACAATGAATTAGCAGTCTCAGCACTCCCATTTTATATTGAATTCTGCTGTGAATAGCGAATTGGGAGGCTCGGTAGTCGGTACACTCATTCTATAGGTGATCAAAATGTTTTAGGTGATCAAAATAAACATTTTTTCAATTGAACTGAAAGTCTTAACTAAATCGAGAGGTACTAATAATATTAATAAGTAATGTTCACAATTTTGAAACAAAAGAACAAAATAATTTTTTATTCAATATAAATTGTTACCGAACACATGTATATATAATTAATTATGTGAGAGTGAAATTTAAATATGTTTTTGTAGGAATATTCGATTTTTAGAGCTCTACTGTTTAAAGGTTTGTAATTAAAATATTATGGATAATGGATATATTATTAATGTTATGGATTTCGTAAATGTGATGAAGATTTTCCCATTGATGAAGATTTTGTTTTTCAGTTGATTATATATAATAAAAATATACCCGAACAGGTTCTGTATTTACTGAAACATTCGATTCCAATCAATGAAGTCGGATGAAACGAAGTCAATATTGACAGTTCAAATAGAAAATAAACAAGAAGAACAGGTTCGACGTGAACTATTTCTGATTTGATCTGACAGTGTACAGTTTAAAATATATTAACATCTCAATACACAGTAAAAGACATCATTTGGTATCTAGGAAAAAGATTAAAACTAGCCTTTTATTATGAATTAACAAGTTCTCTCTTTAATTATCCAATGATTTTTTCAGGTGCTAATTCAGGCAATCAATATTTTTAACACTTTATTCTTTGGTTTTATTATTTCAAAGTAACCTTCATTGTACCAAAAGGACAAGGAATCTCCGTAACTATATGTTGAACATTAATTTTCTTACTGAAATGTTCAGGCAGTTACAAGAGACTATAAACCTAAGAATTATCACTGCATTTATTAAGTCCTGTTCTAATGGACATGAATACACTAAGAAAGTCTACTGCATTATGAGTACTATCATAAGCTGTTCAGTTATTAAAATTACTTAAATGAATTTATGTATACAATGATAGTTAGTCTATCTTGACTAGTTTTTAATGGTATTATTTTATTTCTTCATATCTTAAGCTTTAAACCGATATGAGACTGTTTAGAAAAAAGTACCTAATTTAATTCATGTAAAAAAATGATGATATATTTTATCATTATTATATGGTGAAATTATTCAATAATAATTGTAAAAACAAAACAAAATCATTGTCTGTAAAAACTAAAGTAAATGCATATATTAGATATATAATTCGGTCAAGATAGTATTTGTGAGAAAACAGAACTTAATAGGAATTTCTTAAGAATTGAATAAGTATAATAGGTATTATTCTAGTCGAGCTTAAGAAGAAACCAAAGAATTTTATATTTATAAATTTCTTAACTTTATAATTCTATTATAACTATAGAGATCATTAACTTCAGGCATATTTCTTCTGACGTATTCATGCAGTGTTGGATTTCTTGAAGGTATATAATTATAGACTCTCATATTAAGTTACATAAACTAATTTTTCGATTAATACTTTCAGTGACTCAGATTAAAATGTATTTAAAAAAACGATATTTGGATCAAAGAAAACTGATTAGATAGATAAGGAACAACATTTTCAAGCAGTTGTCTCACTTCTAGCTCTCCTTTCCATGTTATAGGCGAGTAACTCAAAGGGAAGTTTCTTCGAACTGGAAATGACAAAAAAAAAACATAACACAAGCTTGTTTCGTCTATAAGAAATTTCCAAAGTTTGTCTGCTGGAGATGTTTCTGGTGCATAATTTGTTGAGGAGTTTTACTCCTTTTGAAGAGTTGGTAGAATTCAAAAATTGCTTCTAACCCACTAAGAGAAAGTTTGAATATTGATATTAAATATACTTTCATTGGTGATGAATGTTGTATGAATCCAGTCAAAAAATAATATTTGGGTGATTTATTGGTCAGTCTAATTAAGTTATGATTTCGGCCATAGAACGCCGTCAATTTTATTCAAATGTGTGTAGCTAAAGGCGATGGACTGTGATAATTCATTATTGATTATTTGTCCTAACAAATAAAGAATAGCGAATGTTAATAATCAATTTAAGAATTGAATTAAAGTTTTTAGTTGATTTTTTTCCCTCAAAATTTGTCCTATATAAGATAGAATATGAGAAATTGACAAATCATTCTATTTTCTATTGCCCGAAGAGTTTCATGTGGGCTCGAATACTCAGTACTCCATTTAAAGTTTATAGAACTACTGTGTCATTTTCTTTATTCAATAAAGATTATCATTATCATTTTACCTATAGTTGAACCTGTTTGTATTATGAATACTGGGACATATACTGTATGTGCCAGGATTGTAATTACTTAATAAATACGTCCAATTTTCAGACCCAAGACCTTAAAAGCATCTTCATGACTGTGAAATCGGTCAACTAATAATAGCAATATTAGCGAGTTAGAGTGACATTATTTATGATGTAAGCAGTTGGGTCTATGTTCAAAATGTTAGTATATTCGTGATATGTTCTGGCTTATAGTCATTCTTTGTACCTATTATAAAAAGAGTAGAAATAAGCATTCATATGTAATATCTCAAATGACACAAATTTTATACGAGGAACTTGAAACAATATGAATAAATTTGGTAACTGACACTCATGTGTTCCACTGATACTCTATAGTTCGCTGATAGATATATCCCAAGCCAAGATATAATTATTCATGAATGTGTGTTTACATATGAATTCGATTCCAAATAAACACATATTTATTAGTTTCTTTTTCCATTTCACTATATTGTAAGACATATACATCCCATTAGTCGAGTGAGGTTGGTCTAGGATAGATGGTCCTCATTCTTTAAAATTTTAAATAACTAGAAAATGCACTCGTAGAGGACATACTTTCGCCGCCGCTACCTTTTTGTACATTTTGATGGTTTCGTGACCTTGCTTTTCGAGCCGATCGCTCCCAAAATCTAATCAAATGGTTCCTGAATAATGACAAATCTTCCCGCCAATTTCCAGGCAATTTGGTTAAACACTTTTTGAGTTATGAGAATAATGTGACTAACATTAATTTATGATAACATGATTGCAAATAAATAAATAAAAATCAATCAAAACATAACTTTCTGTCATTTTGCGAAGGTAATAAATTAAGAAAAATTACTCTCATCACTCTAGGAATATCTAATGGTATAATCAAAAGCAGTACAAAACACGTTAAAAAATCCCAATCACGAACAGGAAACATTCCGCGGTGAAAGGGTAAAAAAAGGGACCCATAATAATTTAACGAGAAAAAAATTGAATTTTAGTAAATAATCAATAATAATTTATCACAGTCCATCGCCTTTAGCTACAGTAACATTCATTAGAAGAACCAAAGTGACATATCAATTTAAAAATGGCCGCCTTTTATTTTGATCACTCCTCAAGTCTGGTTGTTAAAGAAGCATTGGAATACTATTTAGATAAACATAATTGTTGTTGACTTACAATTATTTCACTCAAGGTTGTTCTTGATGACTGATGTTGTTTCCGGCCGTTACTAACCATTTGCGTCGCAGTTCGAGTTGTTAGACGATATACTTGGTTCTAACATCAGCTAGCGCTCTAGAGGGCTAGAATTTGGTGGTCATCATTAACTTTATCAGCAATAATTTCTTGAATAACTAGAATAAATATAAATTACATATAAGATGGCCATAAAAAAAAAAAAATATTTTGGTAATAAAATATAATAAAAATATTAACAGAATTAGGTTAAGATTAATTCTTATACTATATGAGTAAATCTATTTAAGTTTATATCCTATAGACAATTAGTGTTTAAATATCAATAATACTGTTCATGAATTTTAACATTGTTCAAAAAAAATGGTGTGAATTTTAACCATAATTCATAAATAGAGAGTTTGCAGACAGGCATATCTCGAGGTTTTCCTTCAAATGTTTTTAATCCCTAGAACAACACCGGCAAATTAGAATCGAAAGAAAGAATTCCTCTGCCAAACTCATTAGCATTCAAATTGGAGAGAATGAATGCCAAAATGCTGAGGTAACAATGCACAGAGAGATGTTCTTCAGGGGGGAACATCCATGATGCTGTAGCGTAACGAAATGTGATGCCTCGTCATTGTGAGTATTGATGGTAACACGTACAGTAGTGTAGCGTAACGAAATGTGATGCCTCTTCATTGTGAGTATTGATGGTAATACGTACAGCGGTGTAGCGTAACGAAATGTGATGCCTCTTCATTGTGAGTATTGATGGTAATACGTACAGTAGTGTAGCGTAACGAAATGTGATGCCTCGTCATTGTGAGTATTGATGGTAACACGTACAGTAGTGTAGCGTAACGAAATGTGATACCTCTTCATTGTGAGTATTGATGGTAATACGTACAGCGGTGTAGCGTAACGAAATGTGATGCCTCTTCATTGTGAGTATTGATGGTAATACGTACAGTAGTGTAGCGTAACGAAATGTGATGCCTCGTCATTGTGAGTATTGATGGTAACACGTACAGTAGTGTAGCGTAACGAAATGTGATGCCTCTTCATTGTGAGTATTGATGGTAATACGTACAGCGGTGTAGCGTAACGAAATGTGATGCCTCTTCATTGTGAGTATTGATGGTAATACGTACAGTGGTGTAGCGTAACGAAATGTGATGCCACGTCATTGTGAGTATTGATGGTAATACGTACAGTAGTGTAGCGTAACGAAATGTGATGCCTTTGTCAATGTGATTTTTGATGGTAATACGTATAGTGGTGTAGCGTAACGAAATGTGATGCCTCTTCATTGTGAATATTGATGGTAATACGTACAGTGGTGTAGCGTAACGAAATGTGATGCCTCGTCATTGTGAGTATTGATGGTAATACGTACAGTAGTGTAGCGTAACGAATTGTGATGCCTTTGTCAATGTGATTTTTGATGGTAATACGTATAGTGGTGTAGCGTAACGAAATGTGATGCCTCTTCATTGTGAGTATTGATGACGTGTATTTTCGGTGCTAAAATTTAAGAAACCCAATATTCATTTTTAATCACCTAAAATTTCTGTTCCAATTCTTAAAATAGTTACGGGGGGTGTAGATATGATTACTCAATTTTTTATTATTTAGTAACTTGAAAAATGAAAAAAATTCAATCCATATTCACATACTAACCCAATTGCAATATTATAAACACTAACTGTCAGCTGCTGGTTGGTGATTGCAACAGATGATAGAAAGAAAGATCATATAGCTATTATAAATGATGGTGACTCGACTATAACTTAATCAATTATTTGTAAATATTTGCACCACCCAAGAATTATTACTTAGGGTAATAATTCATTTTTTTAATCAAAAATGAAAGATTATTTCCTGATCGAAAAATAGAACTGATATAGTTGAAATTTATTCCAATTGCAATTTTCATTTCCATCAGCAATTAATTTCTTTTCTCTTCTGCCAATAGGAAATAAGTTCGTGATTTGATAATTTCCACCTATTGGGAATCTCATTTCCGGCTTCTGAGGTGCCTTATTTCCTTCAATAGCAAATTGCAAGTCATTCATTCGAATATTTCGGAAAGCGATGGAATATCATGCAAAATATTGAAAAAGAACATTTGACAGAAATTCCCACCTCACCATAAATATCAAATTCAGTAGATTGTGTACATTTAACACACTAGATATATAATAACTTGCTTAACAATCTCAAGCAACTCACATCTATCAATTCATTGGATTTCAAACTTAGTAACTATATCTTGCAATAGTTAATACCTGTAATATGTAATAACCTAATACACAGTGTGTATTTGTCGGTTGGTTGATAGGTTGCAAGAAAAAGGTTAAGCTTTAACAATTAAGATGCGATATAATTCCATGATCAAAATATTGAACTGAAAATATAAAAAGAATGAAAATTCGAAAAAATTAAAAATCCGAAAAAGCGAAAAATCCGGAAAACCAAATATCTAAATCCGAGTGTTTGGTACACACTTCAATGAATGTTTTATTTAAATTAGATCAATTTATGCACTAATATTTCACTGTGCATCTAAAAAACTGTTGGGAATTTCGGTGTATATGATATTAATATGTCAAAGACCGTCTCCATGAGTTCCGACCAGATTCTAATATGGAGAATATTGTCCCAAGTCTGGAGGAGGCAATTGAAACTAATGTACCGAAAATATTGAGTGTAACTCTACTTCTTTTCAGCCACAAATTCAGAAGAGAAAATGACTCCAATATTGTGAGGCTTAAGAGTTACTTTGTAAGACACTCAGATGCATACAGAATAAAAATATTACGATTTATTTTGGAATAGGAGGATGGGGAGTATAAAATGAAACATTCTTGAACTTCATTCATAATATTCTGTAGAATCATTAAAAAATTTATCCTAAATCTAGTTGATTGAAATGTGAGAGTTACTCGTAAACACTTCATTTATTTAATGTAAAATTAAATACTATTGTAAATTATTGAAATAGATGCTCATTCTTTCTTTCTCATTTCTGAAGTTAACGACCAAGCTCTTGGTTGCAGAACGTTAGTTCTAAACTTCATTTGCTTTTGTCTCTACTACTGGCATCATTAAATTAAAACTAAGTCCAGAATGTTTCAGGAAGTTGACATTGCAAGTGATTTGGCAAATTATTTGCAACTCACAAATAAAGGAATGGTAGTAAAATAAGATCTGAAATAAAAGAAATGCACATTATCGTTATAATGTGTAGACGTAGACATGGCTATTATAGTATGGTATGTATAGTGTACCTATATAAAAATATACAAAATGAAAAGGAGTCAGTAGGAACAATATTTCAACAAAAAGTACGGAATTGAAGAAGTTAATCGCCTTAGCATACAAAAGTTGCTGTTTTTTAGGCTCTTTTCTTCAATTTACTTCACCAATAAAGTCTAGAGAGTTGGGGTGAAAACTGATTGTTCATATATTTTTGAGCTTAACTTCAAAATAGAAATTTAATTTAAACTGTACTTTGACTTTGCATTCTTGGGGTAAAACCAATTTGGTGTAATTTTTGGTCAGTTTTCACCTCTTTTCTAAAATAGAGGCTTTGACAGAACTAATTAGCAGATGATGATTATCATGTCAGGGAGAGTGATGAGGGGAATGGGAGAGGAATGAGAGTGATGAGGGGAATGAGATAGGAATGAGAATGATGAGGGGAATGAGATAGGAATGAGAATGATGAAGGGAATGGGAGACGAATGAGAGTGATGAGGGGAATGGGAGAGGAATGAGAGTGATGAGGGGAATGGGAGAGGAATGAGAGTGATGAGGAGAATGGGAGAGGAATGAGAGTGATGGGGAGTGAAAGTGGTGAAGAGAATGAGAGGAATGATAGAAAAGATAGAGTGATGATTACAACCCTCGATAATGTATATTAGAGACCTGTAATTTTCATCAGATATTTTGCGTATATAAACAGTGTGCAGACGTTTTGTCGGCAAAATGTTTCGTTTACGAATATTCGCAAAGGGGACTGTAACATAAATGAAGATTATTTAATAAATAAATGAGTAGAAATATATATCAATTAAGATTATTTAATAAATAAATGAGTATAAATACATATAAATGAAGATTATTTAATAAATAAATGAGTATAAATATATATAAATGAAGATTATTTATTTACACTCATAAATTTGGCCATTATGTAGTTAGTTGTCTCCGCTAGTTTGGTGTACTGACTGCATACTTCATGATTGTTTAATATCCTGGTAGGAGGCACGGGTCCGGCCTGCCTCCGATGTATTGTATTAACGCATGTTAATATCCTCTTTGCTGAAATTGTCGATGAAATGTCTGTCGACGAAACGTGTGTAAACCATATAAACATACTGGTAATTAGTTCACTTAGTGCAACGCTCTAGCTTTCCTCAATGTCTTAATTATATGGTCAACAGGGTAGATTGTAATAGGAAATTCCCTTGATTAACTTCATCATCTTACCGAATAGTTTAGTTAGTTTCGCTAATGAAACTATGAACTCAAAGATTCTGAGTGAGTTCCGAAACTGGAAGTTTGAAGCCTAGCATCGAATCTAATTATTATTCGGGATGCAAATGCAAGATATATTAGGTCAAAGTCGAAGACTGGAACTCTGCATGAGCAATTTATACTATGCACATTACACAACCTATATATAAGCAACTGCTCGCTCTATTTCTCTTCGTTGCTATAGTCTGGGAAACTGATTTACGCTTCTAACAGTAACAATCGACTGAAAAAAGATTGAGCTATTCCATTCATTTTAGTGAATTTTATCGACCATAATGTGACACTTTTGAATAATTTCAATTCATTTCAATAAACTAATACCAATAGTCTATTGGTGATTGTTCAAATGCAATAATTTAAAACCTGCTGATGATTTAAAAATACAGCTACAGAAATATGAAAAAACGGGATTCTTCATAAATTCCGTGAAATGGATTTTCGCCCTAAATATTTGTAATGTAATGAAAAATGGGAATTTGGGAGTTTTATTCGTGCAAATTAAAATTATTATTAATTTAAAAATAAAGGAATATATACCATATGTAACTGATACATTTATACATGATGAACATGGTAACTGAATGATAAATAATTGGGAACCTATATTAGAGTGCTTTGATTATAATCAAAATTATGCAATTTCAGTAATTATTGTTTGTCTTTATACTTCGTAATTTAATATTGTTGTTATCATTTACTAATATGAAGTTCTTTTGGACAAGGATCATGGAATTAAATCATTGGAAATATTAAAACTATTGTGTAACTGTTTAATTGGCCCAAGATTGTTTCTATAGATTAAAATTTAAAAAATTATTCAATCTTGCAAGAATATATAGAAATCAGAGTCTTTTTTTCAAAAGGACATAACATAACCCATAAGGGAGTCATCAGTACTGATCTCTTAATTCCCTCGGATTTGCACTTGCAAAGTCAAACTGAAAATAACTTTTCTTTCAAATGATTTTTTGTTTTGTTATTTTACATTGCATCCATACAGTTATTTTTCCGTGAGAAGTATTATTACTTTCTGATACTGAGATTACTTTCTAATACTGAGATTACTTTCTAATACTGAGATTACTTTCTAATACTGAGATTACTTTCTAATACTGAGATTACTTTCTAATACTGAGATTTCTTTCTAATACTGAGATTACTTTCTGATACTGAGATTTCTTTCTAATACTGAGATTACTTTCTAATACTGAGATTACTTTCTAATACTGAGATTACTTTCTAATACTGAGATTTCTTTCTAATACTGAGATTACTTTCTAATACTGGGATTACTTTCTAATACTGAGATTTCTTTCTAATACTGAGATTTCTTTCTAATACTGAGATTACTATCTAATACTGAGATTACTTTCTAATACTGGGATTACTTTCTAATACTGAGATTACTTTCTAATACTGAGATTTCTTTCTAATACTGAGATTACTTTCTAATACTGAGATTACTTTCTAATACTGAGATTACTTTCTAATACTGAGATTACTTTCTAATACTGAGATTACTTTCTAATACTGAGATTTCTTTCTAATACTGAGATTTCTTTCTAATACTGAGATTACTATCTAATACTGAGATTACTTTCTAATACTGGGATTACTTTCTAATACTGAGATTACTTTCTAATACTGAGATTTCTTTCTAATACTGAGATTACTTTCTAATACTGGGATTACTTTCTAATACTGAGATTACTTTCTAATACTGAGATTTCTTTCTAATACTGAGATTACTTTCTGATACTGAGATTTCTTTCTAATACTGAGATTACTTTCTAATACTGAGATTACTTTCTAATACTGAGATTACTTTCTAATACTGAGATTTCTTTCTAATACTGAGATTACTTTCTAATACTGGGATTACTTTCTAATACTGAGATTACTTTCTAATACTGAGATTTCTTTCTAATACTGAGATTACTTTCTAATACTGAGATTACTTTCTAATACTGAGATTTCTTTCTAATACTGAGATTTCTTTCTAATACTGAGATTACTATCTAATACTGAGATTACTTTCTAATACTGGGATTACTTTCTAATACTGAGATTACTTTCTAATACTGAGATTTCTTTCTAATACTGAGATTACTTTCTAATACTGGGATTACTTTCTAATACTGAGATTACTTTCTAATACTGAGATTTCTTTCTAATACTGAGATTACTTTCTGATACTGAGATTTCTTTCTAATACTGAGATTACTTTCTGATACTGAGATCTCTTTCTAATACTGAGATTTCTTTCTAATACTGAGATTACTTTCTAATACTGAGATTACTTTCTAATACTGAGATTTCTTTCTAATACTGAGATTACTTTCTAATACTGAGATTACTTTCTAATACTGAGATTACTTTCTAATACTGAGATTACTTTCTAATACTGAGATTTCTTTCTGATACTGAGATTTCTTTCTAATACTGAGATTACTTTCTAATACTGAGATTACTTTCTAATACTGAGATTACTTTCTAATACTGAGATTTCTTTCTAATACTGAGATTACTTTCTAATACTGAGATTACTTTCTAATACTGAGATTACTTTCTAATACTGAGATTTCTTTCTAATACTGAGATTTCTTTCTAATACTGAGATTACTTTCTAATACTGAGATTACTTTCTAATACTGAGATTACTTTCTAATACTGAGATTACTTTCTAATACTGAGATTTCTTTCTAATACTGAGATTACTTTCTGATACTGAGATTTCTTTCTAATACTGAGATTACTTTCTAATACTGAGATTACTTTCTAATACTGAGATTACTTTCTAATACTGAGATTTCTTTCTAATACTGAGATTACTTTCTAATACTGGGATTACTTTCTAATACTGAGATTACTTTCTAATACTGAGATTTCTTTCTAATACTGAGATTACTTTCTAATACTGAGATTACTTTCTAATACTGAGATTTCTTTCTAATACTGAGATTTCTTTCTAATACTGAGATTACTATCTAATACTGAGATTACTTTCTAATACTGGGATTACTTTCTAATACTGAGATTACTTTCTAATACTGAGATTTCTTTCTAATACTGAGATTACTTTCTAATACTGGGATTACTTTCTAATACTGAGATTACTTTCTAATACTGAGATTTCTTTCTAATACTGAGATTACTTTCTGATACTGAGATTTCTTTCTAATACTGAGATTACTTTCTGATACTGAGATCTCTTTCTAATACTGAGATTTCTTTCTAATACTGAGATTACTTTCTAATACTGAGATTACTTTCTAATACTGAGATTTCTTTCTAATACTGAGATTACTTTCTAATACTGAGATTACTTTCTAATACTGAGATTACTTTCTAATACTGAGATTACTTTCTAATACTGAGATTTCTTTCTGATACTGAGATTTCTTTCTAATACTGAGATTACTTTCTAATACTGAGATTACTTTCTAATACTGAGATTACTTTCTAATACTGAGATTACTTTCTAATACTGAGATTTCTTTCTAATACTGAGATTACTTTCTAATACTGAGATTACTTTCTAATACTGAGATTACTTTCTAATACTGGGATTACTTTCTAATACTGAGATTTCTTTCTAATACTGAGATTACTTTCTAATACTGGGATTACTTTCTAATACTGAGATTACTTTCTAATACTGAGATTTCTTTCTAATACTGAGATTACTTTCTAATACTGGGATTACTTTCTAATACTGAGATTACTTTCTAATACTGAGATTTCTTTCTAATACTGAGATTACTTTCTAATACTGAGATTACTTTCTAATACTGAGATTTCTTTCTAATACTGAGATTTCTTTCTAATACTGAGATTACTATCTAATACTGAGATTACTTTCTAATACTGGGATTACTTTCTAATACTGAGATTACTTTCTAATACTGAGATTTCTTTCTAATACTGAGATTACTTTCTAATACTGGGATTACTTTCTAATACTGAGATTACTTTCTAATACTGAGATTTCTTTCTAATACTGAGATTACTTTCTAATACTGAGATTACTTTCTAATACTGAGATTTCTTTCTAATACTGAGATTACTATCTAATACTGAGATTACTTTCTAATACTGAGATTACTTTCTAATACTGAGATTACTTTCTCATACTGCTTAGAATCAGATAAATTTAGTTGATTAATCATTTATGGAAGAATTATTTGTGAATTACATAAATTTTTTTTTATGAATAACAGTTCAAAATATTTATATGCTACATATCTCTATTTTACAGAGATTTAGTTATTTTCCATTTATGCATATACGTAATTTCCTCAATTATTGAAATAAATATACGCTTTTTGAAAGAAGTGAATAAAATTGTGCTGTACTCAAACAAAAAGCTATTATACTGCAAGTAAATGAAGAGTAATAGCTTTAGCAAATACAGTGTGTTTTTAAATTAAAGTATTGCTCTGTTTGTCCATCCAAACAATGGTATTATTTTCAATTAAATAAATGAAGCTTGAGTTAATTCTTTCTAATCTCTGAAGTTAACGACTGAACACTTGGCAGCGGAAGATAGTGAGAAAATGTCCACTCACTTGGGATAACCTTCAACGTAGCTTATGATTTAACATTTACTTTGTTCATTTATATAAGATAAATACAATTAACCTCATATTTATGTGGAACATAAGAGATTCATTCCTTTGCGTAATTAAAAGTTATCTGTATTCATACAAATAGTAACTTTTTTTTTGCTCGCTAGGAAAGGGAGGAGGTGTCAGACCTAATTAGCGGATGGTAATTAGCAGTAGGGAAATTGTATATGGCAGATCATCCACTAGGGTAAGTTACGAATTATCGGCCAGTTTCACATATTCGGACATACAAGAAATAAACTATATAATCAATATTTTTCTAAAACTTTAATTGGTATCCATTAACAATAGAAATTAAATAATGATTATTATACCGTGTTTTCTTATATAATGGAAGATGTCAAACCGACCGATAATTCATAACTTTCCTACTAATTCCTATTCAGAGTTGTATTTTCAATTTGTTACTGTGATTTTAAAACTGTTAATGCTTTGGATGTAATAGTCCAAACTCATTCGAATGTTGAGTCAAACGAACCTTAGAGGTCACGATTTAATTCCTCTAGATCAAAGTGAGCATGAAATACTTTGAACTGTAAGACTATTTCAGTCGAACTCATTTCAAGTCGAGTAAAGAGTATCGACGTTATATGAGGAACTTGAACCGATTGCGATGAATGTTAATTGTGCTTTGTCGTAAAATATTGTAATTATGGATTTTATCTTAGGTGAGTTTTCCTAAACCTAATTGGACTGACAAAATTTAAGAAAATTTTTACACAATGATATTCAGGAAACCAGCGGCTCGAATTATTTGATTTTTTGTCAGTACATAGCTTTTATCATATATATGTACTGTGCAAAGTTTTATTTACACATGATTGATGGAAATAGTGTTATTATATTGAATGAATTCGGTTTGTCGAGCTAGAACTCCTCAGTCAGTCTTTTAAGGTTTAAATAATGTGCAGAAAATATAATAGAATCAAGGCTTTTTGATTTTCTAATTAATTATGATTTGAAATTTGTCGATTCATGCCATTGACACTGGAAAAAATGGGGGTTCATTTTTCCTGTCTATGACATTATGATCGGATCTATGTAAGATTTATGCAAGAAATAAGATCTGAATTTGAAAATTGAGAAAATTTTAATTCGTCTGAGTGAAATTCTATTATAATTTTGTGTATGGCAAAACACTACACACTAATTTTATTGTTTCCTATAGCTGACGAATATTTAACATCTTAATTATGATCAAATGTAAAGTCGTTTAAATACTTCCTTCATTTATTGCTATTAAATCAAAATTTAAAAAAAGAACTTTAAATCAGTAGCAAATTGAAAGCAGCGAATTGAAACATTTCATCGGTTGAAGGACGGCATCGAATGGAGTAATTAATTAGAAGTAACTGTAGTAAAGCCCATTTCATTTGCTAATTACAATGATTCGATTTAACTAATTAGTTTTAGTTCATCTCTTCAATCAATAGACACTTCAATTTGCTCTGAACAGCGAAATTAAATTATTGTCTGTATGCACATTTAATTGACTAGGATACACAAAATTGATATGAATTTTGTTGACGTTAAATTATATTTAAGTAATATAGTTTTGATTATAAAGTATCACTTGAAGATAATATTGAACAGAGATTCAAATGATTTAGTTTTTTCTCGATACATTGCCGGTAGGTACATTGTTTGACACAGCAATACTCCGAATGGTAACGAGGGAACTGCTTCGAATGACCTCATAAAGGATCGGCCGTGAGAATCCCATAGGATGACGTCACTCAGCACCGTATCGTGAATGTGTAATGAAGAAAGGAATTCAAAATGACTTTCTCTGAACGAAGAAAATTCTAATAAAGAGAGCAAATGGCATCAAGTTCTCCTTCTGCTGTCAGCATTGCGATGTGGCTGCATTTTAATTCAGTGGGAGTATTGAACTGAAATTGCTTTCGTTAGTTATCGAAAGAATAAATAGAATGCTATGGTGTGGAGGACTAGCACTTAGAGGAGGCAATGCTATCTATATATTGGATACCCATTTTTATATTAATATAAAAATCACTTCAAATAGAATGTTATGAAATTATTTGATTCGTTTTAAAGACAATATTTTCCAATAAAATCAAGAAGAGTGATATGTAAATATTATCATGGGTAAATTTAGTAATTAATATTGAAATAAATATCTAATAATCGAACTGAGAATTAATGTTACAAATTACTACATGTGTATATTATCTTCTCTATGGAGATAACAGATAAAAACTGTCACAAATGTTAAAGGCGATACAAAATAATTATTAGGATTAGTAATTCCGATTTATGATTATATTTTTTATCCTTTCATCGGAAAACTATGATTCGCTTCACTGCTGCAAACCAGTCAGTTCATTCAAACATTATTATACTATATATGTAATGAATTATGGACCCTGCATAATTCAGTGTGTTAATTTTAAGATGACAAATCCTAGAATGAATAATTACGGCTAAGCAAATTGTTGAACGTCTGTTGTAGTAGAGATTACCATGGCTGAACATTCTCTGAGTTTGAAATATGATCTTCAGGTCCTTAATGGAGTTTCTATGTAAATGCAAATCATATACAAATTAGAATATGTTATAAAGTGCGTTATTGAGTCATGCATTTACATGGGGTGTAATGGGCAATTGAGGTACCTGCAAGATACACTCTAATACTTCAAATAATTATAACTACTTGTAAGTTATCATTTACTATTGTTGGCTTTCGTTCAGTGATTGTAATCGATGTTAAAAAATGTTATAGTTCATTTAATAGTAAGTTTTACATAAACTATATACGTTTATAGTCTATCATATTAACAATAATAAAAATTAAAATCCATGATATACAAAATTACGATTCTTTCAGATAAAATTTGTTCGAATATTGATCGTAATTCGATTTTATAGATGGTCTTCCGACTACTAATTTTCCAAATGACTTTAGTTACCAACAGTGATGAAATTAAATGAAATTAGATTAAAATTGAATATACGTGTATCAAAAGAAGTACAAGATTTACTGTTTACTATGGCTCTTTCGAAAACTCTTTTAGATGCAATTCAGATTTCAAATAACTTTCAAGTTCAGAGTAAAGAAGCCCTCGAAGCAGAAAAACACAGCTTGCTTGAAGAGGATTTGTGGCTTCCCTTGAGATTTTCCAGTTATCCTTATTTCGGGAATTATTTGCTATAAAGCAATAATGCATAAGATGAATAAATATATTTTAAAAGTGAGATAAGTGATTGTGTTTTTTCTATGAATATAGTTAAAAGTAATTTTGTTAATTGAGTACATATTTATAAATAGGTATGTATTGATAATGTATTTGCATTCAAATATAATAATAAAATTAGCAATGTATGAACAACAGGTCCATCCATTGATATTTAATTTATGATAGTATACAGTGTATCATAAATATAATCACATTCTAAATATTATCTTAAATTTCAAATGTGCTTGCTATTTGCCTATACTACCACACAATAAAGTTTGCTCCGTCCCCTACTCAGTCCCCATATCCGTACAATTTATCCCATTTAGCTTAAAGAGCAGAATCCTTAAACGAATTTCCAGCTGGTCAAACCGCTCGCTGCAAAATGTATAACTGACATTTATGACGCTGGCACAAATTTATTGTTCACTGAGCTCTCTCTCTCTCTCTCTTTCTTTCACTAATTTACCGTTAAGACTCATATGATAAATCAAATTATTTAGGTTATGATGATTGAGAAGATTCTTTTGCCATCCTATGATTCCCCTATGGAATGATTTTAGTTGCTTGTTTACAGTTTGGAGATACTTGTGGTCCGAGTGATATTGCATTATTAACAAACAATATATAGGAAGAAGAAATATTAATTTAATATTTTATGGTCGTTATAGGTACATAAATATTTTGCAATGTACACACTCATTAAATATTTCATTTGAGTTATTGTTGTATAAATACCATTGTAATGGGTGTAATATATACTAATTATTAACGTCAATCGTATGTACCATCTCAATTATAACATGGGTTTACATTAATACCAATTTGATGTTATCGAATAAATAGAAGTTTATCGGACTATTTTGCTCTAAAGTAATAAATCGTCAGCAGCTAAAACCATGAGATATAAAAAAGAGACTATTTTCCTTTTTCAATATCAATCTTCTATTCTTAGATATGGTACTCAAAGAGTGCCACAGGGAAGTGTTCTTAGCGCTTTAATGTTTCTGCTATTCATTAATGAACTTATACCATGGCGTTGAATCAATTAATTATACCCTTTTTGCAGATGCTATTACCCTCTCTTATTGCTTCGAACTTATAGGTATGATTTGGTACACTCTCATGCTATAATTAATTCTGAATTATATATAATTCATAACTGGCTCCTGGTTAATATATAGGATCAAATTTAATATGGAGAAAACTAATTATGTTATATTGAATTATAGGCAGAGTTTAATTCCTACTGATTGCTATTGGTAATGGAGTTTTATTTAGGATGGATGTTGTGTAATTATTCGGGTTGTCTTACATGAAAATTTAAAATTTTGGGATAATATTACTTATACAACTTAAAGATATTAAATTCTGTAATTTAACAGGGGAAATGTTAATTCATTTGTATGAGTGATTAATTATTCCATACCAATAACCAACTGTATTTAAATATGGAGTGGTACCTCTGCTTATTACCTGGATAAAGTTATTAAAGAAGTTTGCCCTAAGAGCTGTCAATGTCCTATATGCTTCTAATTTCAAGATATTAAACATTTTAAAGTTCCATCAACTTGTTGAATACCGTATTTTATTTCTGATGTATGAGGCAATATTCTACAATGTAAATTCCTCTCTGTTTATCCACCTTCTTCATCACAATGATGTTCACTTTTATTCTACTAGAAACTGCACTAATTTACTAGTTCCATATGTTACTTGAAGTCCAAATCTCAGATGTGCGTTGGAATGCTCTACCAGATTTAATAATTAGGTCTTTATCTTTGTCAATATTCAAGAAAGAGGCTTATTATGAATGAATATATGAATAGATCTTGTAAAGTTATTGTAATCGATTGGATCGGATTGTCCATGTTCAAATTTCAAAATTCATATTCTAATTTTTTTATTCAAAATGTTCTCTGAGGCCCATACTACACTAGCAGTTTCACCGCCGCGTTTCAATTCCCTGTTTCCACTTCTTCAATTAATCACGGTTAAATAAATGAAAGACAGTAGCAACGCTAGAATAGTATACAAATTTACTTTCCATCCATTTAACCGTGATTAATTGAAGACGCATAAACAGGGCAGTGAAAACGCGGCGTTCAAACTGCTAGTACAGTATGGGCCTTAGAAAACGAATGCAGGCAGACCAGGGAAAGTGTCTCCGTTCTACCATTGTTTTCTAAAAATTTATTACAAGTATTTTTAAAAGAAATGTAATGACCTAGATAAGCCATAATGGCCCGAATATGTTAATGATGTATTGTAAACATATATATTATTAATGTTTAGCTCAGCGACTTTGCCAATGTTGAAGACTCATATCAGTAACTGGAACTGTACCAACAGTTTGATGTGATATTTTGTCTGACCACTTTTGAAATTTTGTCTAACTACGCAAGTATGTATTTCACCGTGCACGTGCATTTTATGTATCCTGTATTGGTGTTCCTTAAAACCTTTTTGAGCTTTTAGAGCCTTAAATACATAAATAAAGGAACTGTATATAATATACAATGTACTGTATATAGGCATAGAACTGTAAATAATATATTCATTCATTTTCTTACAATGTTCTTCATGTTATTAAATGTTGGAGAGTGAATCCAGTACCTCAATCCATCTTCTTTATTCTCAATATAACTTTTTTCTTCCATCTCATATCACGAATTTATAACTCTGTCCATTCCGAAGCTCCCTCCCATTCAATATTCAAGTTTCCTTTTCGTTTTTGAAGAGGAATTTTGTGTAGATATCTCTATTTTCTCACCAGTATTTCTTCACTGGGAAAGATACTGCAAACGCTTTGAAAAACTAAGAAAAATCCCTGAAAACGGGAACTGTAGAATGTTGATCTCTATATACAGAATGGGATGTAATGATAGAAAATATATATCCGTGGATTGATCATAACTTCATAAGAGTAATGAATATATTTTATAACATCTGATTGAACTATATTCCACTTTATTAACAGTCATTTTATTTTATTGACACATGTGTCCTATTTTTATGTGTTCCATCTTCTTGCTATGTTCTACTTTATGACTGCATATTAGCATATTTTATCTTAATATGATTTTATCTGCATTCTCATTTTATCATATTTACTAATCTTTTACTACTGTAATGGTAGGTTTTGCATGCAGTGATTGTTGCGATTATCGCTCAGTGGTAGTCGCTCAGTGATTATCTCAGCACTATAGTTCAATGCTATTCCTATGGAGCTGTTCAATGAGCGATTATTGCTGAACACTATTTCATTATATTCATATTGCTGGGTGATCATTCAAAACGTACCTTAAATAAATCATTTGAAAAATATTTCATGATATTACATACATCATATTTTTAACCATAATCCATAATTCAACTTGCCCGATACCACAGCGTCATGCAGATCAAAATACTTTCAATCTATATTTACACAATAATTTCTATCTAAAATAAACTCTGCAATTGCGATGATATTGCAATTGGTGAGAGTCTAATATATAATATTTTGTAGTTCAATAGCTACGTCTCCCTCTTTTCAATGAATCATCGATGGGGTTCCTTGGAATAAGAAATTAGATTGACACTTCTCAGGCTGCCGAGCTTTTGATTTCAATAGATATGCAAATTGATTCGATTGAAAATGCTTCTCCATCTAGCGATGAAATAACCATGCACAACTATTCATCAAATATTCCCCTACTGATTCTATTCACTCAATAGAAGTGGTGGATTCATCACTTTTTAATGTTCACATATTCTGTATATTTCGTCAGTACGATATGTGTTGTTGGGTGGCCGGAAATTTCGGTCTCGGAATATTCGGTCTTGAAATTTCGGTCTCAGAATTATAAATGACCTCTCAACATAAATGGCGTTATGTAGTTTGTTGTATCCGCTAGTTTGTTGTACTGCACACTTCATGATTGTTTTATATCCTGGCAGGGGGGTTCGGAGTGGGGTAGGCATAGGGGCTAGGCACGCCACCCGATACATCTAATTACATCTAACAAATTTTATTTTTACCTGAGACCGAATATTCCAATACCGAAATTTCCGAGACCAAATTTTCCGCTCAAATCTCATGTTAAATAAATGAAAAAACATGTCAAAATTACTAATGTTACGTATCATTTTACAACAGTTAATGATGTTATCCGCTTTTAATAAATACACTACACATTTCAGTTTTCATAATTTCAACTTTTTCTTTTATTGTTCTTTAATAACATCATTATAAACTGAGACAGAGTTTTCCGATACCAAATTTCCTAGAACCGTGTTGTTGCATGATATTTCAATAATAACAGATTATTATGATTTACAATACCTGTTAATTTTTTTTTTTTCATTAGCTTATAGCCTTCGTGAAAAAAAAATTCAATATAATTCTTAGATATGATGTACATAAATATTTGTAAAAGCAAATAATTTACTAATACTAAATAATGAACTACACTATTATATCATGCTAGTTACTTAGGTACCATTTTCTCCCTCTTTTCAGTGTTTCTGCATAAATTGCATGTTGTCCCATCTTTTCAGTGTACCATTTCTAGAGTCATTCCACAGGAGTCGCATTTTCCTCATAGAAGCTATGTATAAGGCGGTTATAACGTAGAGTTTATTGCTGCCAAAAATCTTCACCGTTTCACCCATCCTCTCGAACTTTTGAGTGATAAAATACCAAAGTGTATAGCAGTACAATATTAACTATAAAGATATTATGGCAAAGAAAATATTGGAGAATACAAACGACTTTAGCTTATAGTACCATATAAGAATACATCATCATGATATTTCTTTGAAAATCATAATATTAATTCTGCCTGCTAGTCATAACTTATTGTATTCATAATCATGTTTGAGGTCAAATTTGAATATTCGAAGTATATTATGTGCGTGGATTATTTACGTAAATGATTAGATATTACATACCATTTTATAGTACATTAATTTGGAAAAGACGATTCTTGAAACTCTCTCCTCCAACTCCTATAAATTAGCAATTCTCTCCTCCAACTCCTCTACATTAGCAACTCTCTCCTCCAACTCCTCTACATTAGTAACTCTCTCTTCCAACTCCTCTACATTAGCAACTCTCTCCTCCAACTCCTCTACATTAACAACTCTCTCTTCCAACTCCTCTACATTAGCAACTCTCTCCTCCAACTCCTGTACATTAGCAACTCTCTCCTCCAACTCCTGTACATTAGCAACTCTCTCCTCCAACTCCTCTACATTAGCAACTCTCTCCTCCAACTCCTCTACATTAGCAACTCTCTCCTCCAACTCCTCTACTCTTAACAACTCTCTCCTCCAACTCCTCTACACTTAACAACTCTCTCCTCCAACTCCTCTACATTAGCAACTCTCTCCTCCAACTCCTCAAGTTTTTCGACAAGAAATCCTAAATAGAGCCTCGAGGTGCAACATTTACTAACTACTACTTAATTTTTTTCTGGACAGCTCGCACAATTCATTTTTTGTATTCTGCAAGTTTGGCAAATGTTTCCCCTAACTACTGAGATTAGCAGAGTTTTTGCACGGAGAAATCTGGAGAGAATGGGATATGAATGGATCGTTCACGAGATCATTAGGGCCATGTATGCACTAAAGTGCATCACCAATATTGTATCTAGCACCAAAGAACTTATTCGCTCAGAAAGATGCATGGTAAAAACAATGCTCTGTAAGAAATCAATTATGAAGGATATTCCTTCTATATGGTTCTAATGAACTTTGAGACAACATCAGTCTAGTCTCAACTTATATTAAACTCGTCTTCTATTCATATCTATTGATATATAATTAGTTCTCAATCATAAATTTTGACAATATCTTGTCAACCACGGGTTACATTATGTATCAATTAGAATTGTATGTTTGCTATATAGAGATTTAAAAGTAATTTAATTTATTATATTCGTAAGTGCCTTAGTGGTGATAATAATGAAGAGTAGTTTCACGTATATATTTATTTGGAGACTGTAGTTAACTGTACTATTCAGACTTTAGAGTATTACGAAAGTTTATGTACGGAATTTTGAGTTTCGCAGTTTGAATGGTAAAAAATAATGTCAGAAATGTAGTTTTAAATAATAGTTCATCATATAGGAGTTATGCTTATACTATCTTATTTTCTGTTTATTCTACAATAGTTTCCTATATAAGCAACAAATTTCCTTGTTACAGTACGTCTATATAGTGAACTCCTGTGAAGTAAATGACTCAAAATGAGTTAGGATATGAGTCAATGGAAAATAAGAATGTAGCTATTTTATTATTGAATTATTCCGAAATTATTGGAACACACAAATTGAATTAAAGTTAATGTGAATTTTTTGAAGCCTGTTCAGTGTTCAATATTGAAGAGTTCTATGGATTACTATTACAAAATATTTTCTCATAATCACATTTTATCCCAACAACTGTTCAAACAACTATTCAATGTAACGTATAACCTTTAAAATTTACCTATTTTTTACTTAATATTTGTCTTTGTCAGACGATGTACACTACACATTGGATCCACATGACATGATTTAAAATAATACGACTTATTTAAATACTTCAAAGATTTTCATTACATTGAAATGTGAGATTAGTATCAAATGGGATTTAAGGGCCTTGCTAATACATACCTTATCAGGTATGTCAATCGAATTAAAAAATGATTGACTTATTTTTAGAGAATATAAAGCATATTTCAAAGATAATATTGTCACTTCCCTAGTAAAAACAAAGTAACACTTCTTTATTGTGTCTTCTGCCCAATATTGGTGCACCCTATTTTATATAATTAGTTTTATATTCTGGTATCAATTTGTATCTTGCTCATGTTTCAAAAATGATATCACAAATTTTCACGATGAAGAAAAGCTGTGTCAGTTTAAACCATTTGAAATAAGTTGGTTATTGTCCGTCAAAGATTGAAAAGAGGTTCTAAGAGTCACTCTCATAGCTGTCTGTCTCCAGAGAAGAGAGTGACAGAGAGTGACGGAGAGAGAGAGAGAGAGAGAGAGAGAGTCTGTAAACAGTAAGTCATAAAGTCCGTGTGCAAAGTGCAGAGTAAACACAACTCGGGAGTGGGATGACACTCGATTCACAAATAGAAGAAATGATATTAGTTGTAACACCTTCAGAAAAGATATTTACAGTAGCGATTGTCACATGTAATTCTTTAACGGATAAATAGCTCTATGATCAAAATAGTTAAGAATACATTTTCTAAAAAGAACATTTTCTTTCCAAATTCTTCTATTTTTAAAAGTTTGAATGGTATGACTCAGCAGAAATGTCTAATGCGTGATGAACTTCTGAAGAAGTGTTATGTATTCGGTGTAGACTGGTACAGGTCTACCGATTTATTATTCCTCTTTCACCCATCTACTTCTACAATCTACATGCTTAATGTGAACAAAATATATATTTATCGTAAGAACTAGGCAGGCAGATTACAGTGAATTGATATATATATTTTATTTCTTACATTCAATTATGTATTTCCTTTAAATGAAAAATATTTTCTAGCTATGGAGCTTCCAATATTTTGTAATCAATATTTTTGAAATTTTATATTAGATATTGTTTTTCAATGTACGCATTGAGTTACTTTTCCAATAAAAATATTTGGGTTTCCCATTAAACGTCAATGAGAGACAATTAAGAGTCATATACTAATAAATCTAGTTCATGATGATGATACATTTTTCAATTGGTATGTAAGATTCAATGTATATGAACTGCAATAATAGTACAGCCTACCCCTTGCTTCATTGAAATCCAAGATAAGTTCCTTCTTGCACGAAGTTATCATGGCACAAATTCAGTAGCTTCAAACTTTGGGCCGAACAAAGTTTGACAAGTAATGCTAATACTCATACCTGCACCTAACATAAATCTTTAGTAAATTGGAACATGTGCTACAGTAGGAGGTTTGGGATATACAGTGAATTAATTAGTTGCATTAATGTAGAAACTAGAATGGAATAATATTTAAGTTCGATGACCTTTAGTTTTCTTTACTTCATTTTCTTATTATTAAAATGAAATCCGTTAAATAGATGTAACTTGGAGTTTTCCGAACTCAATATTCAAGATCTTGTTTTTTCTTCAATATAAGATCTATCACCACTACTATGAGACTCACTGTAATGAAGTTGTTCTCATTTCATGTTAGATTAGCAATTCAAAGAACAAATATTGTTCAGGCAGTTGGAACGAGAAACTTATGACAAAGGAGACAAAGTTTCATCCGTATTGCGTTTTCGAACAAATCATAGTTAGGAATTTCAGAAATTAATGACAATATGTTACAAACATAGCGATTATGGTTATGGAGTAAATAATTCATACGTTCAATAACTTCTTCAAGAGGAACATTAAATAAATATACATTCTAAGTGTAAAAGTAATAGTTACTTTAAGAGTTGGTAACTTAAAGATACGGGTTCAATTGACGTAATTAGTTGAATTAATTCTATTTTCCTCCAGTGGATATATCCCCTTTGCAACAGAAAATAAATACGCCAATCCAATTACTCCTGGGGCGTGACCAACTAATTGGAGTTTTCCTGAATATTTAAAAAGTTAGAGTCCATTCAAGGGAAAACAGAGTAACTATTGAAAAAAAGTAAATATTGATGAGGTAGGTGTTTCTTTTTAATGATTTTTAACTACAAAATTGACTTGATAATTTCATTGGATTCTAAGGAAGAAATAAACTAATCACCATGCATTATATATGAATCTATATTTATCACCATTAGACGTAATTTATAATTCTAATGCGTTATACAATATTTTATATAATTTTGATTGGTGTCCATGATACTTTTCACCCCCAATTTTTTTATTTGAAATGGGTTGCATACTACAATATCTGGTAGAAAAAAACAATTTTAATAACTGTTGACTATATGGTGTGTATTCTATAATTGAGAAGTAATGGTATTTAACTTACAAAAATTAGGCAATTAGGTGTTCTTCTGATTTATATCCTAGTATAGTTTTAATAACAGTCATTAGTATGATTAATCTTAGTAGGGGTTTAACTAACGTCTGCTTTGGAACCAAATGCCATATCGCTGATGTCAAAAGGAAGGAAAATTGGAAGAAACAGTCTGAAAGCTTCATGAACAAAGTCACCTACAACCAGTTGGTAACGACGCTCATGAATGCAGAAAAGCTACTTCGTGAATGCGGTTACTTACTAAGGAATATAGCGAAAAGATACACAAGCATTGGTGGCTGCACTCACGGATGGAAAATGAAGAGGTGATAGTAAATGAAGTCTACGATCCTACCTAACACAAATATCTAAGATCTCGTAGATGAAAGCATAACCCTATCGTTGTATTAATTTATAACGCATGGGATTGGAGTAAATTGTAGTCTGCAACCCATTAAAAAAATCTTTCGTCCGATAACGAAGTCCTGTTACGAAACGTTCGGGTACGAAACATCCGGGTACGAAACGTCCGGATACGAAACGTCCGGGTATGGAACGTCCGGGTACGAAACGCCTGGATACGAAACATCCGGGTAAGAATTGTCCAGGTACTAAACGTCCGGTTATGAAACGAGTGGGTTCGAAACGTCCGGGTACGAAACGTCCGAGCACGAAACGTCCGGTACGAAACGACCGGGAACGACACGTCCAGAAACGAAACGTCTGGTCACCATAATCTTTGAAAAAATTGTAAACATGGATACCCGTAACATATTTTAATGTTTTTTATGTATATTATATATTTGAAATAATTATTTTTTTACTAATATGTTACGAAATGGTTCTAAACTTAATAAAGAAGGCAAACCTCAATTGGAGGCCAAATTGTTTGTGCTCGTATGGCAGGTGCCAGTGCAACAGAAACTGTCCAAATGTTTGGCGTTACATGAGTTACTGTCTCTAAAGTAATGACTTCATTTGAAAGAGAATGTGAAATATCCTAAGCAAAGCACGCGGGTCTGGGCAAAAACTTAAAAGTTGTCTGAGAGAGACAACTCTAAAATCTAATTATTAGAGAAAATCACAAGACCACGGTTGCTGAAGTCACTGTAGAGCTCAATGAACAGAACACAGATTCTAAAAAATCTTCTGTTCGATGGGAGTTGTACAAATGTGAATTCCACAGAAAAGCTGAAAGGGATTCAACTTTTTTTATAAATCTGGTATTTCATCTTCAAGTAAGTAATCTCACAGATCCTTTAAATACTGTATTAACTTGATTGGAAATATTACTATTTGAAATTTATATTTCACTTTTAGTTTTTTAGTACTTACCTTGAAATAGCATATTCAAAATAAAGATACGTATAATATCTGTGAAATGAATTTATGAAAAGAGGTAAAATAATTATACTGTTCAAAATTGAATGGATGGAATGATACCGCGCGAACATTAAACATTAATTGTAGAATAGACATGAAATAGTTATATTATGGTCTGATAAAGATAGAACATAAATCTGACTCTATCCCTCGAAATGAAGAACACAGAGTTATACATGTATTTTGAAAAAAAAATTGCTCTCAGTACGTAACTTTTCTCAATTACTTCGTATGAAATTACTTAAAGAAGTTAATTTTTTGCCTTGAAGCATTATTAAAGCTATGTTGTACCAGTATGGAATATTTCGAAAAAAAAGAAAGATTTAATTAACATCTAAAACTGCTTCTTAAATCGAATAAACCCTCATGCAACTTGTTCGTTAACATCTATCTTTCAGTAAAAAAAAAACTTTCAGTTGAAAGAACTGACTGAGTTCCTTACAACTTCTTACCCAAAAAACAGTGAGAAATGGTTTTCTCCTCAGGAATTTCTGGTCAGTGATTCAAAGTTTGGGTATCAACTTTTCTCCAAATCAATTAGGGAAAGAATTAATGTAGAGATTTATCAGAGAATAAGTTTACTTGGCTGTTAAGATTCACACATTTTCAATATTAAATATTTTTTTAGTTGAATAATAACGATAACACTACTTATATCATAAAATATATAAATTTTCTATTAAACGACATTGCGAAATTAAAATTGAAGAATTAAATATTCATCTGATATCATAATTAACATTTAAACCATCAGCTTAAATTATTTATTATTAAAGAATGATATTGAAGGCGATCTAAATATATTATTCCAAACGACAAACTAAATCATGTAAATATCTATTAATATTTTAATAGTTATTCATCATTTCAGGTAGCTATTAACCATTGAAGAAATTCCCTTTTCATTATAGTTTAACAAAGTGGAGCAAACAAACTCTTGAGATGGCTTTCATTTGGCTTCAGAGTCTCTAAGTTGAATCCAGAGGAGTGCTTTGAGGGAGCCTCCACTTCTGAATGCTCCTTAGGATTCAAGAAATCAAATTCTAGTCTCTTTCTCCCCATTAGAATATAAAGACTTAAAGAACAGAAAGAATGAAAGAAGGAAGGTGAAATGTTAACTATTAGATATTTAAATATATTATTTGAGAGGTTATGGATGAATATTGTAATTATTGAAGTATTGTCTATTCACTATCCGCTTCTGAAGCGTAGAAGTAGATTATTTTATTGATATTTTCTAAAATTAAACTATATTTTATTTCATTCAGTAAGTTTATAATGGCATCATATATAGGATCTACGTACATAGAAGCAATCTCTTTTCGAAAATACAATATATGCATTTAATTCCCCACACATTAATTTTTTGAAAAATACTAGTGAGTAAAGGTAGATGAAAAATATGTATATGGTTTCGTTACTTTCAAATATTGAATTTCAAGAATTTTAAATGTTTATTATTTGTTTAGCAGATACGCAACAAATTTTTTTAGATACTTGAGACTATTTTCACATGTAGGGACTATTTCAATGTTCTACATCCAATCTGTACTGACTGCTTCTTGCCTTCATTTCGTTCATCTCACGTAATTTTGTGGCCCACAAGTCAGATTCTTTTTCCATGTCAAGGGTCATTTTTACCGCAGCAAATTGGTTCCACCGCATGGGTTTAATTAACGCTCTGAGTACCTTACAAAAATACTAAGGATTTTCTCGTTAAAGCGTCATGCTAGGCAATTACTCTGAAACGTAGTAGGATTTACTAACAACAAAATCTATTATCTATCCATTATTGATATCAGAAGTAAATCTCACCGATCACTCTAAAGAAACTTACCATGGCTTTGTTTATCACAACATTCCCTCACTTCCCTCTGTACATCCCTCTGACAAATTCATCCAATTGAGAACACAGATGACCAAGCGGGCACCATAACCTAAATTCTAAACCATTCCCCCAGATCAAAGAGTAATCAAACGTTCACTAACGCTTCCAACTTCGGTCAATTGATTCGCCAGAATTGAAGTCTGCACTTTGATGGAAAGCTAAAATGATAAAGGTTTTGTAGATATAGTTTATCAAACTTTGTATTTGTACGTAATTCAGTAATGGTACATACTTTTCGGAAAGATAATTAGTTAATGAAATATAAATTCACGATTAAACTTTAAAGTAATTTTCGAAGTGAAGAGATATGAAATGAGAGTAAAAACAAAATGTTGCAGAGAAATGTTGTTCATTATTTTCTGGGTAATGAAAGTTACATTGAATAGTTCAATTTTAAGTACAACATTGCGAAGCTTATTTAATCCTACAAAATGCAAGTAAATGTACGGTACATTTTGATCCCCATCTTAAAACATCTAACTGAGAAAATAAATCTGGATATAATCTTTTATACACCTACTAAGAATAAACAAGAGTATATATAATCAGTTCATAAAATTACTGACTATAGGGTATCACAGTAAATTGAAGATAAATTTCGATATAACAAAATGAGACAATCAATATAAACTATACGTCAACGGTTACTTATCTCCAGCTTTAGCAGGTGAAGGGAGGTGATACAAGACATTTTAGCCACGCAATTTGATGCATATATGTAGTTTTTATTGAACTGTTATTTCTTCTATTCATTATGTGAACAACTGATCATGCTTTTAGTTTCCATAGTTATTGATTCTACCTAATTGATTGCTATAATAATAGTTGTTTTGCTTTCAATACATCACATACATAAAGTTTCGAAAATCAAATCACATAATATCAGAAATTATTAATTCTCATTATATTCTTCTAATACTATTATTTAAGATGATATTTATTTAATAAAAGTAAAAACAATATTGTATTTTTTCAATGTGAAATAAGCTTTAGACCATTGTCAACAATATAATAAATGCCCACAACTCGTGTCAGTTGATTGCTGGAGATTAAATATATAATAAATAATGATCACAATTTCGCAATGATAAATTATGCTTAGTTTCTATATTCTGCATCATGAAAAAAATATTACATTTCCATTATATTTACTATATATTACTGATGCAAATGCGTTTTCTGCTGATATATTCTTAAGATGAAGGCAAAGGAAATGAAGGAAACGCTCCCCTTCATTGTTCCTTCATTAACTGCATAACCTTCATTCCATTTCTCTGAATAGAGGAAGGCAATCAATCATCTGCAAAAGCTCAGCCTAATGAAATATCTCGGATATTATGAACACAGGCTATTCAATATAAAGCGCTACATTTTTTCTCATTTATTGGTATATATAACTTTTTCGCAAAAGATCTTTTACATGTTGAAATATTAAGTTAATATTTTCGTGATTGCATTCACATGTGTACGTTACAAACATTATTACAATTGATTGTTTCGAACTGATTACATGACTTGGAAAATTTGAAAACAATTAGAAAAATTGTAATTCATTTATTGAGTTTGGGAGCTAACGAACTGTAGTTCCTGTCGAGATTTCCACCACCCCAACGATCCATAAGAGTTTTAGGTTTTCTGATTACGTACCCAACATGTTATTAATTTAAAGATGGAACAACTGAATGAGTAAGTGTATAATTTTGTAATTATCTATCGAAGAAAAACATAACTTTCTTTCAACAATATCAGATTGAAAAATGCTAATAGTTGGTAGTTTAACCACTCAAAAGATAAAGCAATTGTTCAACGAATTCCCGAAGGCAATAAGACATTAATAACTCCAGTTTATTGCTTGCAATGATGGAATATCATTGGTGGAAACTGTAGCTCTTGACAGTCTCAAAAGGTTTACAAATATAATATTATTCTTTCGTCCCATAATGGCTAAAAATATGGATAAGAGAATAGCAATAACTTTGCTATTGTATTTGTCAGTAATGTCACAGAGGAAAATTTCTAAATCCCTAAATGTCAAAAAATGTTTGTTTGGAGAATATTTGAGCTTCTCGAAGAAAAGTAAACATTAAATTAGAACAAAATTGCCAGTGTTCAGAACAGATAAAATCCACCAGAAAGAAGCTGAGGAGAAGTCCTAAGGGGTCCCTCTAAAATAATTTTTGTTGGTTGATATGAGATAAATTGATATAATAATATTTAATCAAGTATATTTCAGCGTATCACCAATAATAGAATCATCTCATGATTTTAATTTAGCATCCAATGGAAATGCATTACAAATTCGCGAATTATATTTTGACAAAGTTCAATATTCACTTAATTTAACACTTACATTATTATATTGACTCCTAACAACAAATAAAAACAAATCCATATGAATATAGTTTTAAAAATATTGTTCCTCGCGAACAATTTTTTAGGATATAGGTTTTAAAATTACTAGTGCATTGATTGGCTATGGATATTGATCAATGAGAGTAAAGGGGGGCGTGTCGCCCCTCGAACTTCCCTGCCAGATCATTAAACAATCATGAAGTGTATGGTACAAAAAATAACAGATACAACAAACTACACTACAGCTATCTTTGTTGATAGATTCATAGTTCATATTATTGAAAGGTAGTCTAATTCAACTCATAACTATATATGCAAGGAGGAAGAGGCAACAAAGGCGGAGCACTAACGGTTTAGTTTATAACGGTTTATAAACTCAGAGAGTATAAATCTAATTTATTGCAAAGAGTACAGTTAGGATTTTCCCCCCTTTTCTCTGTTCTTTTAAATTGATATCCTATGAAGGATAGCCACAGTTTGCTAAAGAAAATAGCGTTCTTTTTACATTTGTCTTTTTTTCTTACTTTTGTAAAATATGAGGTATCACAACAATTCTACGAGTCAGGAAATAAAAATCTCGAATTCTTAAAGCAAAACCTTTGCTTTCACACGGCCTGACTTTTTCATGTGCCATAATGCCCCTCCCCTTGGTCATCATTGACAAAATACAGCATCATGACGTAACAGCTTGTATAGTGTTTGGCGAACGATAGCGAAAAATAATTTCGAAATTACTGTCATCAGTCATCGGTTTCAACAATACAAGGCTCCCACCCGCAGAGTTGAGATACTGTCACTCTTTTGAGACACATTTACTGAAAGTGTTCAATCTCTCGTTTGAGGTATCCCCTGATCTAAACCCCCAATACTTTTTTTTCATGTAGAGGTATCTTTAATATAATATGAGATACAAAGCTAAACAACATACAGAAACAGAAGAGTAATTAAATGAAGAATGGCTCTACATTCTTTGGAAATCCTGGAGGTGATCGAGCAGACCACAAAAAGAGCACGGGAGATTGTCAAGCAAACTGGGGCTATCTTCAAAAAGACGACATTTTATTATGTAAAATAAAGAAAACTCATAAATGATATCATTTTAACATATTATGTCTCAATATTCTATGATTATCAAGTTTTTTTTAAAATGTTTTCGCAAATTAAGTAAATCGTATGAATAAAATATTTTTGTTGGCACCAAAAGTGACTACAAAATCACCTTCATTTCTTAATCTCTACTTGAAATAATTGAATCCAGTGTTCGAAATGAGAGCAATTAGTCCCACCAAATTTATTGGGAGTTGACGCCATTCATCAATTCCTGATATTGAGTGACAGATTTAATTTTTTTCGTTTGTCAGGTTATAATTTGGAGATATTTATAGCTTCTGAACGCCATCGACTTCAGTTTGACGGATGAAGTTACATGAAAGTAGTACAGTTAATTAATAGCGCTAAATGTATGTGTGGATGAATACTGGTATCAACATGAAAGCACAACTCATACATTTTATTGAAATAATAATTAATGTAGATCAATGGAGGCATTCCTTCATATACATAATTTATAATCATTTAGATAACTGAGGAAACAGGATGAATTTTAATTTTATAATTATACGGGATACATGTATATTTAATTAAACCGTGTATTTTACCTAATAACATATCTATTGTGGTTCTAGGAAAATTCCACTGAGGGAAGTTCCACTGAGGAAGATTCCACTTGGAGAATTCCACTGAGGAAAATTTCCACAAAACGAAATCTAATATTTAAAAAAAAAGGAAATTGTTCCTAGGATTTCACTGGAAAAATAACATGTGGTATTAACAATTTTCTAGAACAATACTGTTCCGTCCAAATGGCAGTCCAAAATATATTTTGATAAATTATTTTAGCTGAACAGGTGATATTGTTCTCAGTAAGTCGATAGCTAGGAAACGTTTACTTCATTAAAATAATCCTTTATCTCTGTTCAACGTTATACTAGCGGAGTGTAGGATAGTGTATTTAATAATAATAATAACAATAAAAAGTTTATTTGATCAATCATACACAGTTTTCTAAAAGTACATTTGTTTAAAGGAAGAATTTATTAGATTGAAAACAGCCCTATGGTAACATAAAATTTAACCAATAAAGCTATGAAAATTTGAACTATATTTTTTGTTAAACATTTTTGTGCAACTTCTATTGTTACATTATTCTATTTGTGTGTTTTCCATGATGTAATTGTACTGGTTAAAAGTTTAATTTTTTGCATTCTGCTTCGATATCAAGACGAAAATGGATTAACATTCCAACAAGATAAAGCACATTGCTTACATTAAAAATGTAATATTCATACAACTACGAGGCAATTGACTCTCGCTTAAAATGATCAAGACTGAGCTGGATCAATATTTCTACAAGATATAGCGAATAGTTTACATTAATAAATTACCTTACATTAATAAACTATTTTATATTGTTGTAACTATATTTAACATGTTTTAATTGCTGCTTTTAATTTGTCCACATCATTAATATATAAACTGATTTTACTCTTCGTGCTCATTATCTTTTTGTTACAAACTATTGACTCGTATAACAAATATTTTATTCGCCCCTACTTAAAACTCGAATTTTCATTCACTATACTAAGATTTGCGGAACAAGAGGCTAAATAAAATTTCTTTAATAGTTTTTTGTAAGTAGAATTATATTAATCTCAAGTAGAAGAAGCTTATCAATTCTTTTTCCATAGGTGTTGCACAAAGAAAATGTACATTAAGAAATATTTATACAATGAGATTCACTTACATTTTATTAAACCACTTAGCAAGTAACACTGTGTAATGAATATCACAAAAGCTTATATAATATGAAGATCATAATTTCTAAAGTACTGTTTTAGAAAATAAGCTGTGCAATTTATATATTTATTTATTTACTTTCCTTAGTGGAATATTCCTCAGTGAAACTTTATGTGGTGGAATTTTCCCAGTGGAACTTTCTGCAGTGGAATTTTCCTCAGTGGAATCTTCCGGAATGGAAATTTAATGAAAGAATAGAAATTTAATGAAGGTATAAATGCTACATTGATAGATTCTCATCCACGATATTCAATACGAAGATCATCCCACTCGAAGTCAATATTAGACTACAGGAGTTAAATCCTTGATTGCAGCTTTCCCATTCATTGTCACAAATTGTTAGCGTCAGCAATATTCAGAGTGGGAAAATAAATCAACATGGAGAGATTCAGATATCTGCTGTTGTCAGTAATATTTCATTTTCCTATATTTTTACAATATAAAGGTAATGAAATTGGTATTGGTAACTACAACCGTGTTGCCATTTCAATTTTCCATTCTTGTCACAGAGTCTGTTTGTCATCATGAGGTGTGACGGGATGGAACCGTGACATGGGCAACTAAATCAAATAACAATGTTATGAATAAGTACCTATTTTATTTATTGAAGTTAAGCAAATTGACTTGCCAGTGGGTGTAATGATGCTATAAATTGTTCACGTGAATTAATCGTAATTGACAGAGGTTATTCGAAATTAATTTGGTGATTGGCGAACATTTCCCCTAACTTCTCCGCTCATTAAATCCCGGAAATGAAAATCTAATGATAGTCAGGAACTTCAAACTTGCTTGTAATTAAATGAACTTGTAAGTGTGAGCTCGAGCGATATTTCTCTATAATAACTTATGTTCATTCAAATTATATCAAATGTTTGACATTAAAATTATTTGTAAAATTAGATTAAAAAGGGTATATTATTTTACAACGAGCATTTATTTTCTTTTTAAATTTTCCCTCAAATGTTGTGTTATATATTTTTCAGAACTGGGGAATGATGTTATTGAATAATATTATAAATAAAAGAATTTAATTGGTCTCATGTTTCAATATAGTTGGCGTTTGAAACCAGATATTAATTAAAAGCTTTATTTAGTCAAAAAAATATGAAAATAATGATAATTGATTTCCTCAATAAGAATTAAACCTTGGTCTAATGAATTTGATAAAATAAACATGTCGGTTGTTCAAGAAGTTCAGAAGGATTTATTCTTTTGAAATCCCAGCAAATTGTAGGTAGGATTTAAAATTATTAATAGTATACTTATTTTGTATAATACAAATAATTTGATGTACATTTTTTTATGAATAAAAATCAAACTAATTTTATATAAATTGGATTGATTAAAACGTGTATATAATAATATATATTATGATAAATTTCTAGTTTTTCCGTAGCACTTAAAAATGACATTTTCTTGACTTTCTTTTTCGTTAGAATATCATTTATTATCTGTAGAATAGTAATTAGAACAGCCAATTTATTCTCTGTTGAAATCTCAGAGGAAACTTGATGAGCTTCTGTCTTCATCATCAAGACGCAATTTGAGTGGGAAAATCTGCTGCCACTCCATTAAATAAAAGAACCAAAAACTGATTACAGTCTTATACCCTCAGCACAAGGAAGATGATGAGAGTGAGTAATTAGAGTGTACTTTAATAACTATTTGATCGATTCTTATTGATAAAGTTAATTGAAACCACTAGAAGCATATTACAATTTTCTCAAACAAGTATTGTTACTACATGAATAGATAGTAATTTTCAATTATGAATTTAAGTTATTAGATAATTTAATCAAACCTCTTCGAACAGTACAGACTTATTCATCAAGCCGCTCGCTATCACATGCGGTATATGCACATGCCTTCCATCATCAGATTCAAACATATTCAGAGAAAGCTTAAATGGACAATTTACATTATTTAATGTATCTTGGGATGATTGAAAATACTAAACTGCTATGTGCATATCTGTAGAAAGAAATATGAAGTTAAGGAATCTATATCAATTTTCAATATGATTCTTCAAACGTTTTCTGAAAACAGAATTTTTTCAATCCGTAACTACTTAGGAAACAATCGAGCATTTACTAACAAAGATTGATATGGTTAATTATCTAATATATTTAATCATGTCTGAGTAAATATTTCCAATGAGGTGGCGGTGTATTGGGATAATTTATAATGTAGATATTTGGCTTCAGATCTCAAAGATCAACGTCTCTTGCTTTATAACATTTTCCAAATCCAATAAACCCTTCATTCAGGTAACTGTATTTTGTCGATATTTTTGAACTTTTCTAAGGCATTCGACGGTGTGAATCATTCCATATTATCATTTAAAATGCATCACTATGGATTTAGAGGATTTATTTATGAATGGTTTGAATCTTAATTATCTTGGCGCAAGCAGTATATTGCCTTAGGTAATACATCTTCTAATCTAGAACTACACATGCAAGTTAAACATAATAAGTTTAAATAGTATGATACTACTTTTGATTACTCAACATAAATTTTCAGGAGAATTCATTTACTCTATAGTTCCAACTTATTGTGTGCGATTTCAATGTTCCCTCAAATAATGAATTATTGATATGTAGAACCTGTTACTGAACCAGTGATGGTAATTGTAAGGAGGGACAAGCTATGGTGCAATCTAGCACAGTGTTAATGATGGACGCCTTCACTCGTATAAACTGATCGTTGATGATCATTTAAACGCCTCGCTCATTTTAGTGTGTCTATAGTGCACATATCAGTGGATCAGAACTAAAACAACCTGAAATTTTTGACTGGGTAAGTTGATGAGAGAAAATTTATTCGTAATAATATCGTAAATGTGAAAGGCAGAAAATGAGAATATTACACCTTCTAAAGATTTAATTTTCGTCATCATAGTCAAAATATTTCATATTAGTGGGCCTAGTTAAACTTTTGTAATTATTAAATTAAATTTTCTCATTGTATGTTTATTATGGTAATAACATGAAAGAGGATAATACAACTAAATCTAATTATATGTCTTAGAAGCACCAACACAATTGCATATGTACACATTTTAAAATCAATTTAGAAATTGCTATCAATGATGAAATAAGCATTCTACAGGGTGGGGCGTAAGTTTGGAAGCAAATGAAATTGCATATTATAATCCAACGAAAAATATATTTAATAATTTACAGTTATGTATTATTACATAAGGGTTTTATGAATTCAAAAATCATAAATTTATTCAAAATGTCCCCCCTTGTTTTTAATAACAGCCTCAAATCTCCTCCGAACTCCTCCTACTGCGGCACGCAACTGTTCTTTTGAAATTTCCTTCCAAGATCTCTGGAGCGAACGCTTTAAATCATCCACACTGCGATGGAATTTACCACAGGCCTTTGAGTCAAGAATGGATCATACCGAAAAGTCCATAGGATTAACATCTGGGGAGCAGGGAGACCACATTTCTTTGGACCAAAACCGTGGAAGATGGTCATGGCACCAGTTTTGAGTGACATTTGCAGTATGTGAAGTCTTGCTGAAATGTTCATAGAGTGTCATTACCGAAGTGATCCTTAGCTGACTCCAACATTGGCGTCAAAATATTCTCAATATAACATTTAGCATTGATTTTGGCGCCTTGTTCCACAAAAATTAAAGGAGATCTCCAAGTTTCTGAAACGGCGGCCCAGACCATTACTGAAGCAGGTTTCATGGTTCTGTGGACAGTTTTTTGGTTGAAAAGATTCAAACTCAACGGGAAATCCATAATTTTAGAGGTTATTTAAACTCTGCGTTGAAGAGTTCAACGCAGAGTTTAAATAACCTCTAAAGTTTTTTGGTTGTATGGGATGTCTTTTGCACTTTTACCAATTATTCTGTCATTCCTCCGGTTGTGAGCCATTTCCACTTTGAAATTTTTTTCGTCAGACCAAACAATTTCACCAGCCGTACCAGACTTCAATTCTCTCAGAAGTGCTTTGCTTCTCTCCAATCTCTTTTTCTTTACAGCTTCTGACAGAGTCTGTCTCTTTTGGAGGGTGAAAGAGGACATCTTTAGGTCTTCTTTGATAACTCTTCTCATTGTTCTGGGACTCACATTAGCTGTTTTGGCTAACAATCGTATTGACCTTTTCGGGTTCCTTCTGATCTTCTCTCGGGCACATTTTATCAGTTGTTTGGTGCGTTGTGAGCGTGGTCTACCACTTCTTGGACGATCAGTCAAGTCTCCTCTCTCATTAAAACGCTTCACACACTTCCAAACAGTCGATCTCGCTATTGATAGAGTCTTTGAAATGACGGAATCTGACTTCCCGGCACGGTGTAGAGCAATAATGGCTTCTCTTTTGTCTGACATTTTTGAATTAACTAAATTTTTGTAAAAAATAACACTGCCACGTCATAATGTAGTGTCTCTACTATAGTTCAAACCCTATCAGCTACTTAGGAACTTATTTTTGAGAATTATATTAATGTTTGAAAAATTGCTTCCAAACTTACGCCCCACCCGTATATGTATAACACTTTTTCTACCATATCGTAATTATCACAGCGAATTGAAGTAATTCCTTTAATTTCATTTGGCATATGAGGTCACAAGAAAGGACTAATTTAGAATCAAGTAAAATGAATAAAACTCAGAATTAATGAAAGTAAACAGAGAGTTAGCTTTTCTCGAACAACAGTAGAATACGAACCAACTCAAAACACCCCACATTTTCATATCCTTGGACAATTTGAATATAGATGAGCTAATATGAAGACTTAAGATATAAGAGAACAGTATTTTAGAAATATTGTAATGTGTTTTAAGTGGAAAGGTTGAATTGTATATTACATCAAGTTTGTAAATGATAATGCAGGTAAATGAAAATTAGGAAATTTAAATTTCCACATATATAATTATCATTGAAATTTTTTGGAGCAACTCAACGAATATATGAAAACCAACTTTCCTCAAGAATAATTGACACTATTTTGTCATATCAAACATCTAATTCAACAACGTGTACCTACTTGTTACTACCGAAATGAGATAACACACCGATTGGCAGGGGGACACGGTGTTTGCCAAACACTTCTCGCAGTTGCTTTGCACCAGCTTTGTGTTGCTCATTTGTGTTGTGTTTACTCTCCACTTGCAAAGTGAACTCACCTAATGACTTTGTGATGAGACACATCCCTTTATAAGGGAGTATCACCGACACTTGTCCTCCTAATAACAGATCCATTTACTGCACAACCTGCGATAAAATCATTGTATGAATACTGATTAATCTTCTACATGTACTTCAGAGAACTTTATGTATAATACTCTTACTTTTGCATTATTAATTGGAAGCAATAACTATCTTTCTTCTTGTTAATATCGGCACCTATAATGTATTATATAGCATATATAATGTATTATATATGTATATATATGTGTGTGTTCGTCAGTAAGTTGGAATAACATTCCAAAATTGTTAGTTCTAGAAACTAAAAATTTTCCATATAATTTTAGAGTGGTATCGAATTATAAGGATTTTACGAAATTGAAAATTATTTTTGAATTATTTACTTTATTTAAAATGGTATAGAAAAGAAATAATTCTATATATATTTCAGTCTATTTTCACAGACGATCCAACAGAATGAGTTGAAATTTCATAGAAACATTTGACATATGGCCATACAGAACGCTATAGAATTGTTTTATGAAATGTGAATGGGTTTTGAATTATTTGAATAAGTTATAATGGAATGGATAGTGATCTGACCGATAATTAGTAAATTACATTATATTATAGATGTATTCTTCTATCAAGTCTCAGGTGCGCCTTCGGGCCGGAGTAACGTTACCGTGCATTTCGCATGGGTTCACGTACATCGGATTATCACACATGAAAATAATTATTAGCTTGAAATATTGATTAGATCATGCAATTATAATAGTTTAAGATATATATTTTGAAAACACAACGCAACTATTCAAGTTCATAGGTAATATTTCTATATATTGAAAAATGAATTTACATATATAATTTTAAATAAATAGGTATACACTCTATATTTAAGTTTACTATTTTATATAAATGAACATTTATGTGTTAATTTAAATAATGATATAAAATTTGTGCGTATTATCCTTTCATTCTTGGGTGGAGGATATAATTGGTTGCTTAACAAAGGATAGAGCACATTTCTCCTTATGATTAGGCTACTGATCCCTAGAATGCTTCCTACACGCATTTCCTTAGCATATAAATGGCTTTGATGATCACATGAATGCTAATTTCTACCCAGCCTTAGGAAGCAGCACAGTTTTATTCTGTTTCTTGCATATACTCTGCGTAATGACCATATTTGCCCAATTGAAATGAATGGCGTATGTGTTTAGTTAGAATGAGAATTTGGTATCAGCGTAAATGGTTAATAGTTGGCGATTTTGGAATGATCTGATATTTGACCCATTTTCTTGCTTCCTGAATGATAACGATCTCTCGTTTTAGTATATATTTATAAACAGTTAGATATTCAAAATGAATACATGTTAGTTAACTGATGAACGTACTCTCTTAGTGGCTAGTATAGATTATCAGTAAAATGTAGTGCATTGTATAAAATCACTGTAATTACTATTAGTTACAGTATACGTATAACGATGGCCTGCTAATATGAATATAAGACACATAGAGGTCATCAAAAAGCTGGAGACCACATTTATAGAATTATTCAGATCTTATTAGTATATGATGTCTTTGGTGAAAGGTATTTTGACATGACTGAAGTGAAATATACTTGATTGATTTGTATTCCAAAATTGTATAGCGACTAATTTCGAACAACAAAATTTCAAATTTGCTTTCAGTGCTCCAGAAGTTTAGAGTCTAGTCCACACTCACGCACCTACGCCTTTTTTTAGCGATGGTAACAATACAGACTCTATGGATGATTTCCTCTTCCATTGTTTGTACAACAGCGGCTACAAGAATGAGTCTCTATTGTGGCCTCTTTTCTCTCCACCGAAATAGAGGAAATTCTTTGAAACTGGAGTGTATGGTGAGATACATGCATAAAACATACAGTATATCAGGTAATATGGGTTATATGAAGTTTATATTAGTTATTATAGGTTATATAGGTTACATATCAGGTTATATTATTATATATCTAGGTATATCGGAGTATAAGTTAGGAAATATTTTCATTATTTATTTTTACGTTTGATGTGGATAAATATTCATTAATTTTCTAAAACATTTTCTACCAGTGTCCTGAGTTTATTTATTAGACTGGAAAGATTCTCTTGCTATAAACTCAATTTGCATTTCCATTGGAATCAAAAGCTCAGCAGAGATAGAATGTCAATCTAATTTCTTGCAGTGAGCACGGAAATATGAAGCCGTCACGATATGAATATAAAATAGAAGTAAAAGTCAGAATACTACAAAGATACTTATTTATTGTTCAGAAATATGATCTCAAATTAAATAAAGAACATTTACAAGCAGATTTATTCGAAATCTTTTCTGATCTAAACAAACATATTTCTAATGTTTAACCATTGAAATAAATGACATCACTAGCACTGTTTCATCATTTCTATCATCACAATGACATCACTAGTACTGTTTCATCATTTCTATCATCACAATGACATCACTAGCACTTTCTCATCATTTCTATCATCACAATGACATCTCTAGCACTTTCTCATCATTTCTATCATCACAATGACATCACTTGCACTGTCTCATCATTTCTATCATCACAATGACATCACTAGCACTTTCTCATCATTTCTCTCATCACAATGACATCACTAGCACTGTCTCATCACTTCTCTCATCACAATGACATCACAGTTGGCTGCAGGAGGTTTCATTTATCCCTCCAATATGAATACTAATGAACTTCACTCCACTCTTACTTTTTAATTCACAATTGGCGGCGTTGTTTTAGCTCCGCAAAATTCTCCAGTGAAAATAGACAAAGATAATACGAAATGTAAAGGAAATATTGCGTATGTTCTGTGCAGTTGGGATATATTCATACTGTTAATATGCATGCAGGTTTTATTTGTAAAATAATTGTCAATCAGAGATTTAGAATAAATTAGATAGAAATATAATATAGAGCTTATGTGTTGTGATTTAGTTTCCGATGAACTTTTACTTGTCCACTCTAGATACGGCAATAACTTGGGACTAATTTTTTCTACGATTTAGCTATTTTCATACATCTAAAGATATTTCAATTATTCGACAGAATCTATTCGTTACAATTGATATTATTTGCGTTGTTTTCAGTTAAATAAGTAAAGGAGAGACAGTGATAATTCATACACCTCTATTATACATTATACATACGTCAATGTCAAATGAAAAACTTACAATTTTACATGTGGTAGCAATATTTAAAGACATATATTGAGACTCAAAACAGGATATATTTCCTGGTCTTTTCTAGAAGAGTTTTTTTTTGGAATTTCTGAATGCTGCAACGATAATACATTTTATGAATTTCCGGTGAATGAGAGTGTTTGTAAATTTGTTTTGGAGATTTGTGTTATTTTGTCTTTCCTTGAAGAAATATTTAGCAAAGTACTGCCTATATCTAGAATCTAGAGTGAGTATAGAGTTTATAGAGTATCTAGAATATCTAGCTAGAGTATCTAGAATATCTTGCTAGATTATCTAGAATATCTTGCTAGATTATCTAGAATATATAGTTAGAGTATCTATGTAAAATATCTAGCTAGAGTATCTGGAGTATAGATTTTATAGAGTTTCTAGAATATCTAGCTACAGTATTTAGAATATCTAGATAGAGTATCTAGAGTATATAGCTAGAGTATCTAGAGTCCTAGACTATATCGCAGTATACAACTCTCAGATCCAAACAAGAGGCTGCTATCTCTCTCTCCACTTAGATTATGACCTGACTCTTTGTTGCTGATTTTATCAAAGCTGAGATACTCACTTGCAGAAAATGAATGTGTTTGGAAAAGATTTAGGGGGAATTTAAGCTTCTGCACACGGCAATGGGAGCAAAAGAAAATCATTGTATATTTATTATCCAGTATTTTTCGATTTGTTCTTATTAATTCTTAGTAATATATATATATATTATCGATGATTTTTACTCATTTAATTGACGAAAATGTGAGAATTTATAGTCCCATCGCAAAAAAGGTGTTAGTTGTTTTAAAAATATTTCTAATGGCATTAGCTAAGAGGAAAATAAAGCATGAAACATGAGTCTACTAACTACACGTCAGTATCCATAATTTCCCCTCCCTTCATAGGCATTTTATTAATGGGAAATTAGCCGAGAGTTACCTTTTTACTACAATGCTAATTTATGCGCGGCAAAAATTTATGAGGCGAGTTGATAAAAATAAGCTGTCTCTATAGGAGAAAAATGAAGAGTCGTGATAGAGTGCAGGGGTATTTTTGCTCAGAGTTTTACATGAGCTACGTGGGATAGTTTTAAGTATTCATGCAGATAATAATTACTGATCTATACATTTGAATATATTTTCATATGGAAAAATCTATAAATTATCGTCCGCGTGATAATAACGAGGTAATTGAACTTAAAGATGCATGTTTGCAGACAGAGATTATTATTAAAGGAAAATATACATTGAATGATAATATAAATATCCAAAGTTTTAGGTATAAAATAACTTCTATGATTCAATGTGATGATTATTCTGTTTCATTTAATTTATATTCAGCAAAAGTATTATATTTTACTCCAGTTTCTAATAATTTATATATTCCCCCCACCACATTCTCTGTTTTGGCTTCTATTCCATTAAATATTTACACCAGCTCTTCTCTGGGATTTTCTTCCAATTTGCATAATGTGGAGATATTATATATCCCGTTAGATCCAAATCTAATTTTATCAAGAATGTGAATGAAGGGATTTCGTGGTTACTGATTCGACCCTAGTGTTAATGTTGACTAATATTGAGTTGTAATTACCTGTGTTAATAACTGGTTACATTTACGCAAAAAACAAGTAAAATGGTAGGCCGATAGTATAAAAGGCTACTATTGAGCTGAATTATTATTATGTTCACATTGATTTAATAACAGACGAAAGCTCGAATAAAACTATTAAATATTGTAGATTCAAATTCAAAGCTGATAGGTCATTCACTCCAGTAATTTCAGAACCTAGTGAATGAATTTTCTTTTGCTATTTTACATAAGGAATCCATGTGACCCAGATTGAAATTGATAATTTATATCGATAATAAATATAGAAATTAATTGCTATAGAAAATCGTTACTAAAAAGTTAATGAGCCATATATATTATGTTTGAAATTTAAACTAGAGAAAATTTTGTGAATTTGATTATTTTTCCACAGTTGAACTACTCTATGTGAAAGAAAAAAGGGAAAGTATAGTGATTATAGTGTCCTGAGTGAGGAAGTAGCCTAAATCGTGAAAACGAATTTTCTTTACTCTTCCAAAAAATACCATTAGTTTTCTAAAACTAATGGCCATTCATGGTAGACTGAAGGAAATTTGTTTCCTATACTGTATACATACAGGTTACTTCCTTACTCAGGACGTTACGTTCACTATACAGGATTTCATTAGAGAGAAGTTCTTCTGTAGCATCATAATATAATTAAAATACATGACAAGAGAAATGTATCGCATGGCTACTTCATTGCATGGGGTAAATATTTGCGGTGTTTGAATGTTTCCAGACAACAGAAAACCAATAAAAACTTTCCCTCGCTTTCGACAAATTGAATATGAAGACTAGCGCAGCGTGCCAAAACTTTCACTAGCGATTTTCATATTAAATTATATATTAATTCAGGGAGAGTTTCTCTCAAAATAAAATTAAGTTTGGAAGAATTTCAGGTCAACGGATAATTCTAGTTATATTCCCATACAATTTTAGTTTGAAATACCAAATTTTTCTGAATTATTTTAAATATTTTTATTTAATCAATTTTTCAATCTAAATTTTAGAAATGTAAATGAAATTTGGAATGGATTTTGATTAAAAATTGAAATTACAATAAATATCCAATAAATATTCAAATAGAATATTTATTAAAACATTTTTCAAAATATCGATATAATTTCAAGATTTCCTTGGTTTTACCGGAAATTAGTCTTTTCTATATTATAACCGTGAGTTAAATAACAAAAATGCGAGCATAATTATTTTTATATTATATCTGTAGGAATACTCTTCATCTTCTAAAACCAAAATAAAAGTTAGATATGGGATAATATTTCTCACTAGTGTCTTCCGCTATAAAAAGTCAAAAATTATCATACACTATTATAAAAGAAAATCTTCATAAACAGTTATCTTTATTTCCTAGTTCATACTTCACATTTAATCATAAATCTCATATTCATTTGAAAAATGCATCTATCTACCATTGAAAAATAAATTGCGTGGAATTTTACACTATTTATGCCAATGAGCGTAAAAATCAATTGATTGATGCTTACCTCGAGCAGTTATTTAATAGGAAAAGTCTTTAATTTTTGCTTACTATATTCCATATCGATATCTCTTCATTGTTTTTCTGTAAAGTAATCATAAATTACTGCTTATTACAGGGCCTATATAGAGCTTCAGTTTTCTATTACATTTGAACTGATAAATAAAATATCTTCGAATATTTGTCTCGAAACATAGTGTTGCTTTCAATAATAGCAGTAGAGCACGAAGAATAAATTCTAAACATCCAAAACAAGAATATCGCTTTGAATTGAAGAGGTAGACTGTAAATAATATATTTCTTGTGAAACAGATGAAAGAGTCTTTGGAATATATCGTTGTCATTAAATTTATAGAAAATCTGAATACTTAGAAACAGCTATTTTTGGATCAAAATAATGGAATTTCTTATATGATTGTGGAATTTGATAAATACTATATTTTGTAGACTACTATTTTTCAGGTAGGACGGCGAGTATTTTTTACAATTTTAATCTATTAGGTATCAGATAATTCCAATTCTTTGCTTTATTCAGAGTAAAACTTTCAATATTTAGAATTATACAATATGGGAATTTATATGAATGGATTAAATGGAACCTTAGTGATTTTGATCAACTCAGAAAAATGATAAACTTAATATGCGAATGTCTGCCTCTGGCATCTTGCTAAAAATTAGGTTTCGTAAAAGATTCATCCTTTCAAATATTATATTTTAAGATGTATGAACTGTTTTAATTCCATCCTATATATTTACATTAGTTACTGATCCAATTTCGTAATTGAACTTCAATTTGAATCTGAAGCTCTTGCAATACGGAATTAATGTTTCAAACCTCACAGGAAATCAACGGTGAATATATCCTCAGTATAATGGAGTGTGAGAAGTGAGTGATGAGACTTCCCATAATCATCATTGAAAGCCAATGGAAACCATCAAATGGAGTGCTATGCCTTCTATAATATAGATATTCTTGTGTTGAATAAAAAGTATCAGCTTTTTAGAAATTTAAAGGAAAAAAATGTACATATAGTAAATTATGTTCATTTAACTAATTCTCTTCATTATATAAAGAAACTCATTATAAACCTTGATGTTTGAGTGGCTCTGAGTGATATTACAAAACTGATGGAAATCGTTATCGATTTAGTAAGACTAATTAACTCTCTTTCATTAGATTATCACTTCTTTTGATGAAAAGGAATATGCAATCTCAGCTAGTGAAACAAATATGTTTCTGTCAATACTTTCATTGCCGCAACCATAGAATCTGTATTTCTTGAATGTAAATCTAGGGACATCAGCAATATTGTGAATGTAGATCAGTTCTTACTGAGCAATCATTTGTAAATATTTATCGGTTGCATTTCCCCTACGAAATCTCATAGACTCATACCACTGCAAGGCATCTAATATACTTCTGGTGGTGATCATCTTAGAAGAATACAACGAATGACAGTTTTCTGCCTTTCATGTTCCAGCTTTTTCAACAATAATGAAGCGTATGAACATAGCTGCTTATATAAAATATGTTCTTTATGAATAAATGTATCGGAGATAAGCAAAGATGTTAACAACAATATGCCAATAATACTGTTTTAATCATAACAAAAGAAAGGATTATAAATTTCTCTTTCGGTATCATTATTTTACATTATTTGTCTATTGGTGAATAATGAATTTCCGATTCTAGGTAAATTTGCCGAAAACGCATTCGCCGAAAACACTTTCGCCGAAAACACATTCGCCGAAAACTCATTCGCCGCACGACACATTCGCCGCACGACACATTCGCCGCACGACACATTCGCCGAACGACACTTTCGCCGAAAAATATGATTATTTAAAAAGGTAAACAAATTTATCTCATATGTTTCAAATGAAATTGCATATATAGATGAACTTACAAATTAGTTTATAAATTACTTTACAATATTCTACATAATTATTGGTTAAACTTTATGGAATTTACGTTATTTTAATTAACTCATATAATGTTATTGCTGCATCAGTTGTGTCAGTTTATTAACAATATGTTGATCTTATTTTCTGTGTACAATTATCCGTTCCAAAAGAAAATGAATTTTCAAAGATTTATTTCTATGTTTTAAGAATATTCATCTACTATTGCTTTTATAAAATATTGACAATATGAAGAAATATATTTGAGTACAAAAAGGAAGTCAAAATCAATTTTGCTCAGCAACTGCTTTTGAAAAAAAGTTTATGTTAGAATAAATGGATTTTATATCTCTAAATCTTCAATTTCGAGATTGAATATCTCGAAAACCTAGAAATAAATTAGTTGTATTAACTTTCCTTTTGTACTCAAATACATTTATATTGTCAATATTTTATAAAAGGAATAGTTATATGTAAGTTCATCTATATATGTAATTTCATCTAGACATACGAGATAAATTTTAAATAATCATATTTTTCGGCGAAAGTGTCGTGCGGCGAATGTGTTTTCGGCGAATGGTCCGGTCACCGAATTTCCATGTTCAATAATTTTTTCATCATGTATTTCAATAATTTTCTCGTAAATTCGAAAACAATTGCTCGAACGAATGAATAAGTTAGTTCGTAGGTAGACATCCAGTTACCAATTGGCTCGCATGAGATACACATCTTATCTCAAGTCTTAGTTAGTGAGACCATTACTTGTGAGTGTTTTAGTGAAGTGAAACAGTGCATTTACATTTGCTTGACAATCGAATATATTCTCTTTAAAGTTTTATTCATACTCGTTATTATCCTAAATACAGTTAAGCGTGGACCGGAGGCCTGAGGTCGGAACCATATTGGCAAGGTGGTTCTAGGGCATGGGACCATGAGTATTTAGTAGAAAGAGATATATTGAGAAAAAGGAATCTGAAAGATAAAAATCAGAGTAAGATTCTAATCACACGTAACCCATACCGTGGACCGTTATAAGGTTCCACAGTTGATGAGATAACCCACCGGGGGAACCATCACATAATTGCTCGAACGAACAGTTGCTCAAACGAACAGTTGTTCGAATGAACAATGCTCGAACGAACAGTTGCTCGAATGAACAATTGGTCGAACGAACAACTGTCTGAATGAACAATTGCTCGAATGAACAATTGCCCGAATGAACAATTGCTCGAATGAACAATTTCTCGAATGAACAATTACACGATTGAACAATAATTGTAAGATTGATCAATCGTTCATAAATTTCGAGAATTTATCGAATGAACAATTACCTGAATGATGAAATGATACATTGCCTGAATGATCAAAATAAAATTTCGAAATAAAAATTGCTTAATGTAAAAGAAGAGAAAGAGTAACAAGAAAAGGTCTACCGACTAGAGAAAATTAAAAACAAAAAATAAGTGGCACTAATAGCACAGTTTATACCTAATGTCCTGGGAACAACCGCTCTCTCCTGGGATTGTCAGTTCCCATAGCCCGAGTTTCAAAAACCTAACAACCCTATAACCTAGTCATAAAAACATCTGACGGAAAAACGAAAATTGTGGAAACCAAAATTGGAGCAGTATTCCTGTTCAATAAAACTAAGAAAATTATGAAGAGTGCAATTCAAAAACAGTAATACATTGATTAATAGTAAATAGAGAAAAATATGGGATCAAGTACACTTTAAGGACCCCAGCTAAATTTGGGGTCCATAAAATAAACTTGCGTTTTTTGGGGTCCTTAAAAAACACTCGGGTGATATTTATGGCAATTAAAACACATTAAATATATTTGTTGGCATCTCCACACTTATTTATCAGTAACACTGAGTGTTCAGTCCAATTCATTTCTTCGCTGCAAGCATCACACCTGCCAATAGTTGTCTTTGCTTCATCCATTGTATGGCCTGTAGTGAACCTTCACAAAGTATAGGTAATATTTCTGTTAAAATGTTACTCTGTTCATTTTTTGTTTTTCTGAACACCGTAGTAAAGTTATTTTGATTACAGTTATTATAATTACTAATTAAAAGATAGGAAGGGTAGGTGCAGCTAATCGAAGTGTTTCAACTTTATTATTAACTGAGTTTTATTAATTCGAACATTGGAGCAATTTGATCATTCGAGCAATTGTTCATTCAATCAATTGTTTTTCGAGCAATTGTTTTCGAGCAATTGTTTATCGAGCAATTGTTTTCTAGCAATTGTTTTTCGAACAATTGTTTTCGAGCAATTTTTTTCGAATAATTGACCAATAACCCTTGTAAATATATCCTTAAGATTGAATTCTAATCAAACGAATCACAAAATAATGATTAACAAGTTTTTCTGTCGTAATATAATCGTGCTACATTACTTCTCTACCGAACGAAAATGTAATTTGTTATGAATAATTTTTGAAGGCATTGAACCGTGCGTTCATGTTTGATGAGATTTGCCTCTACAAAATAACTTGCCTGTAAGTATAACCATTCTAGCATATTTTACGTTATTTTGTTTTCTCAATGAATATTAAGTGACGGCTTAAACTTGAACCTCCGATAAAATTGGCCAACGGGTAAACACGCGCCTCAAGATATATATTATAGGTATATATTGGATATAGAGTTCAAGGGAATTCTATCAGCGGTCTATGTTTTGGAGTGTGTTGATATGAAAAGATTCTAGTGAAAAGACAGAATGAAAAGAGTTAAACACGAGTCTAATTAAGTGTTTTGGAGCCTATTGATGTTTCATGAGCATTCTATTTTTTATGATGAATCTTTAAAGATTGAGGAGATGAGGGTTTCATATGATATTTGAATCATAGAAATTGTTATAAGTTGAACTGTAAAGGATTTTCGAACACTGCTCATTAAGAATGGATAAAGAATAATGATAAATAAGATAAAATAATAAATAAGATTAGAAAAATGAACCTCCAGCTGTAAATTAATGCACAAATCTTTTATATTTGCGCAGACTCAATAGCGAAGTTTTCGGATAATGGACTAATAATTCAATACTCAGGGGTTCGAACTGCACGAACCTCACGAAATTACTGACGTATTCTTCACACAGAATGAGATGGTTTTTTATTTGTGTTATTAGAGCCAGAGAGTGAGAATTCAAAACGCATATAATAGTCAACATAATTGAATTTATCATCAGTAATCAACATTTGTTAGTTGAGCAGAGCGAAAACTTGTTTTTCTTCTACGGTTATGTTTAAGAAATCTCATAAAGAAGTTGAGTGACTATACATGAAATGCAGAAACTTTCAAGATCTGTTATGTCCTTTCAATATAAATAACTTCTCATTCCACTTGGAGTTGATCTAAATACTAGTTAGTGCTCTTCGAAAAAAAAAAATTAGTTAGGATTTTTTTTAGAAAGTTTCAGAACTGTTCATTGCTAAGTTTTTTTTAAAGTGAGTTAGTATGAAATGAGATGTGGTCTGTAATTCATCGTTCATTGAATTTTAAATTTTATATATATATATATTCTTTCTGTGAAGATAATTATTTTATATTAATGGCTGTCATCTGATCTACATAACGCTCATATAACATCAATAAATTCCCTCTAATAATTTGTGTAATTTTTCCACCAAAGAACTTTATGGAATATTTAATAGATCATTAGTATTCATTCAATGGATTCAAATATCGATGAATGAAGAGATAAAAATAAACCGCATTCAGCTGGTAAGCCTCAATAATAAATGATATTCATGTTTTTATCGGCCAATATTTGCCTGACTGCCTATATAGAAAGCCATTAAATTGGGACAGTGGCTACTAAGAGTGAAGTAGTGGATGAGAATGACTGTGTGGAGTGAGTGGGAAGAAATGGAGAGGGTGATGGAGAGGGGAGACTGAGCTGATAAAGAGGGGAGAATGAGGTGATAGGGAGTGGAGAATGAGGTGATAGGGAGGGGAGAATGAGGTGATAGGGAGAGGAGAGGGGAGACTGAAATGATAAAGAGGGGAGAATGAGGTGATAGGGAGGGGAGAATGAGGTGATAGGGAGAGGAGAATGAGGTGATAGGGAGAGGAGAATGAGGTGATAGGGAGTGGAGAATGAGGTGATAGGGTGTGGAGAATGAAGTGATAGGGAGGGGAGAAGGAGGTGATAGGGAGGGGAGAAGGAGGTGACAAGGAAGGGAAGAAGGAGGTGATAGGGAGGGGATAATAAGGTATTTCGTATATTTAATGATATTTTTAAAGTAAATACAATGAACTATTAATTCTTTTAAATAATTACGTAGGTCGGACGGGGTATCACTGCGCACAATCCCGCAAACTCTGTATTTACTCAAAAACTAAATGTACAAGAGAAACTCTTTTTCTCGTGATGAAATGGTCATGAATGAGGATGGTTCTCAACCAGTTTAGAAATAATACCTAAATAAATGAAATACTCATTGGCCATTTATCGTGCGTAACTTTTAGTGAGTGTATAGATTTATCACTGCGCACATGAAGGGGTACCATTCTCCTCCCCATCAAAACCCTCTACCTTCCCCATCTAAAAACTCCTTTCCTCCCATCTAAATCCCCCTCTCTTCACATCTAAATCCCCCTCTTCTATCTTCGAAATACCCCTCTCTTCCGATCTAAATCCACTTCTACCCTATCTAAATCCCCCTCTCCCTCATTTAGTTCCCCCTTCCTCCCTCCAAATCCCATTCTTTCTCATCTAAATTCCCCTCTTCCCTATCTAAACGTCTGTGTTTTCCTCTCTACGTGCCCTCTCCCCAATCTAATTGTCCCTTACTTTTTAAATACATATTTAATGAATCTGCAACAAATTTAACTCTTAAATTTTACGCAACTAGTTAACTACTTATATCAAATAATATAATACGACCATAGGTTTATTGTCTATCAATATTTTAATTCAATAACCTCTCATCCCCCCACCTAAATACCCCCTTTCCCTATCTTAATACCCCCACATCAAGTAGGATAGCTACTACGATGGTAAGTATATTATTAATCAATATTTTAATAAAAAACATATTATTCAATGTCTTTATTTAAAGCTAAAAGTTCATAATTTTGATATTTATTTACATACAAATATGGTTATTAATGATCTGCAGTGATACCCCTCTACCTCTAGATTATCTGGGGTATCACTGAGCACAGTTGTTGCGGGAAAACCGTTAAAACTGAGAAGTTGAAAATTTGACATAATGTAACTGTTAAATTTTGTGTTAACATGTTAAAACTGTATGAATCTATAAATTTCGATTCTAGAGTTATTGGAGAGTTTGTGGGATTTAAATATCACCGGCGCAAACTTTTTTCAGATCGTTTTGAGAAAACAACATACATCGCGACTTAACTCTAGAGATATTCATAGGATAATGGTGCATCATGATGTTTATAGGAGAAAATAGGATGCTTGAAATGATGGTGCAATCAGACCACAGTGCTTTAAACGTTCGTGGGTTTCACGAATGATCATCTTAGTAACTGAACTGTTCTTTGGAAGCAAAATAGGACACAAATTATTTTTATATTTCCCGTCTTTGAGTAATTTACTTCCCACTCTAAGTAACCCGTCTGAGTCTAAGAAAACTTTCAACTGACAGATCAGATTTGGAACATCTTTAACAAGAGACTTATCAGACGAAAAATAACCATAAACCTCAGAAAAATGCTCTCTTTGTTCCTTCTCAATAATTGTACGTAATGCCTTGTCTTTAATTGCCCCTGAATCTAATGTATCTGTTTTACGTACTTTATGCTTAAGTTTCTCTATGAAAGTAATCACATGTTCGTACACTTTAACTAACTTCGAAAAACTTGAATATAGTTCATGAGGAAACAAAGACGCCTTATTCGCCTGGTAAGATATCGAATAATTATGAGAACTGTTGAATTCTTCAAATGGTACAACAAAATTCATTACTTCCGAATTACTAACAGATTTATCAGAAGAACGTAAAAAATCGGGACCGCTAATGTAGTTACTTTTTCGAAGTAACTTCGTTGAAAAGGGTCGAGTAATGAAATCAGCGGGGTTTTGACACCCTTCAACAAAGTTGAAATGAATTGGGAAATAATTGGCCATTTTTTTAATTTTCTCCAATCTATTGACAACAAACACAGCTTTCTTATTCATTTTGTCTAACTTCACCTGGTGAGACTTTATCCAGTTCAGCGCCACCAGACTGTCTGAATAAATCAACATTTCGGTAATCTCTATTGGAGACAAAATAGTTTCTCCCGACAAATCTCCCTTCAAGTCAACTAAAGTCTCAACTCCAAGTACTATTGAAAGAAGTTCTAGTGACGGAATAGTTTTCCCTTCCAAATTCTTTCCTATCATACGATTCTTAGCCAAGAGGAAATTCACTTCAAGCGTTTCTAAACATTGGATATAAATAACAGTACCATACAATATATTACTGCTATCACAAAATGCTATCAATCGGTAAGTTCCATTCCGTTTACCTACAAATCTAGGTAAGGTAACACTACTAGAATTATTTACTTGTTTGGAAATATTAATCCATTCACGCTGCAAATCTCTAGTGAGCAGTTCGTCCCAGGAATAATCCTCATTCATTTGCAAATCATGAAGGAAAATTCGAGCTCGGTTCAGTATGGGTCCATCAAAATTAAAGGGATCAAAATTTTCCGCTATGGTTTTGAGGATTTTTCGCTTTGTATTAGCTTTTTCATTCAAATGATGCGGTTTAGTGGACAAAGTATCATTAGTGGTATCCCATAATAAACCGAAAAGCTCCCTCTGACTGCCCTCAGAAGGAGGAATCTCCTTTTGTACTACCTCATCGTTTGTACAAAATTGTTGTAGTTCAAATTTATAAGGATTGAAAATGGAGTTCAATTCCTTAAAGTAACTTAAAAGTTCGACTGAACTATTAGCACTTATACTTCCGTTGTCCATGTAAATCAAGGAATAAATGAGGAGTTTTAAATCCTTCCTAAATTTGGAATCCTTATCAGTATCTACAATCAAAATTATATATAGAGCTACCATAAGAATCGTAGGACTACATCTTAAACCAAAGCTCAACCTAACATTCTTATAGGCTTGTAAGGTGAAATCTTTATTCAATAAATTTCGATACCATAGAATAAGTAATCTATTCTGGTCACTTTCGTTAAGTTCGATTTGCAAAAATGCCTTCTTAAGATCAAAGCACAGCAACATTGAATCAAATCTTAACAATATAAGTGCAGACGTTAATTTCTGATTGAGACAAGGACCACTATACATGGCCTGATTATGAGAAATACTAGAGCGATGATTTTCCTTTTGCGATAAATTTGAAAGATATACCATTCTACATTTAGTACTTTCATGCTGTAACCTTAGTACCGGCATATGTGCGAGAAAACTGCAAGATGGATTTTCAATCATAAATGCATCTAAATCTCTTATCTTTTCAATAGCGCCAATAGTCTCTAAGTCATTTATCGTGTCATTCATCAATTTAGCGGTTTTATCGTCTTTCAAGTATTTTTTCTTTTCTGAATGCAAAACAGATTTAGCCAAATTAAAATTTTTGCCAAGAAGATGCGAAACCTTACCATTCCATAATAATGGCATAACGAGTCTACCATCGTCTTTACGTCTCGCATTACTTAACAAATAGTTAACTAATTCTACATCAAGATCAGAAGATTTACTGTCTACAATAATGTCATCTTTACGCAACTGCACATCATACTCGTGTTCCAAAACTTCACGTGATAAATTGTCAATTTTACCTGCATCACCTAGCAATGGTAAATTAGCACTGGGTGAAATAGTTACAGAGCTAACTCTACAATGCGAAGATATGAAAGTACTAGACTGCAAAGCAGTTCGATGAGAATCAAAATAAGACTCTGAAACAGACTGGTTATCGGATATACTAGGCAAAGTCTTTATATCGTTCAACAACTGATCCACACTTCCCATTAACATAACTCCAAATGGAGTTACAGAAAATGAAGAAGTTTTATGAGCACCAAAGTTGAACGAATAATCCCTGAAAACATAAGCAGACCCAACACCTAAAATCAAGTCTACCTCGTTAATCCTATTCTTTCTGTCATCCAAAAATTCATCTGCCAAACAATATCCCTTAGACTTTATCTCACTAACTATAATATCTAACTTAGGAGTTTCAACGGAAATATCTATTGAAGGCATAGTCAAGGCCCTAATCAAAAAATGCCTAGAACCTAGTCTTATATCAAATTCTACCAATGTAGATTTGTAAGTTTTAGAACAATTTATTCCATTCATACTTAAATTCAAGTCATCTTGTATTACTTTATAATTCAGACCCTTCAAAGCTTTCTCTGAAATTAAATTACTCTGACTACCAGTGTCTTTTAGAGCGCGAATGTTAGAACAATTAGCGAGAACACAAGAAAAAGTAGGTAAAATAATACCTTCACTACCAAAATTCTCAAATGCATTAGTCACCACTGCGACATTATTCTGAGCCTTAGTTTTAAACTTCTTATCGAATGAAGGCTTCATATTAGAAGATTTAAATGGAGATGATTTACCATCTTCTAAGGGTTTAGAACAAAGAAATGAAAAGTGCCATTTCTGGCAATTGGTACACGCCTTCCTGAACCTAAATTTACACTGGCTATAAACATGTCCAATATTGCCACATTTATCACAGCCATTCAACTGTTTAAGTCTTTCTAGTTTATCCTTGGAAGAAGGATATTTAATACAACGATTAATGCCATGGTCTACAGGACCCTCTTTTTGACATAGTGAACAATTAAGAAATGGGTTGGCGACCGAATTAGAATTTGACTCTATGTTAACAGCATAAGCAATAGACTTAGTATTAGTCTCTCTCGTCTTAACGCTATCTTTAAGTTGCATAGCAACACTATACATTTCATTAGCCTTGAAAAAGTTATCAGTTATTTCTGTCAATGATGGTCTCATATTGTTTGTCAATTGAACTAATTGAGACCTAAATAGCTCATTTAAACCACCAAAGAAAAAGAACTGCAAAACATCGCTAACATCAACACTCAAATCTTCTACAGCTTGTTGAATTTGTCTCATCTCCCCGATATACTTAAATGGCTCATCGCCCAACCTCAAATTTAACCTAGTCAACTGCTTAATTACATTGAACTTCTGAACATCAGTGTTAGCAAGGGCAGATTCCAATAACTTCTTTGCTTCACAATATGTCCTATTAATTGGGCTAAGAGATTCTAACAAAAAACTAGCTTTACCATCAATCTGCTGCTTAAGCAACAGGAATTTATCGTAATCAGTGTAACTAAATTTGGATAAAGTAGACTCAAAATTAGTGAAGAATATATTAATATTTTCCCCATCTGAGCTACGAAAAAATGGTAATGGTGCGGTAGGGCTCTTAAGGAAACTTTTAAGTTCCTGGCCATGTTCACGAGAATTGGGAGAAGTAGTTAGAAAACTTAAACATACGTTAATTCTATCTTGATATTCCTCTGCATGTTTCATCTCCTCATTTACTACTGCTAACTTAGCTTCCTCAGTTTCAGCTTTGGCATCTTTAATCTCTAAAATTATCTTATCATATTCAGACAATTGTTCGCCATATTTACGAAGCTTAGCAATATTCAACTTACGATCTCCATCGTTCATATCGTTAAACGTTTCACAAGAATTATGAAGAGCAGTAACTCTACCTCTAACATATCTTCGAGAACTTACAGCAGTAGCAGACATAATAATGGTTATACTTACAAATAGTGGCACAGCACAGGAGGAGGAGCGAAGTGGAAGTGGCAGCAGTGACTCTCCTAATTTAGTCCCTGTTTGGGCGCCATATCGAAAATATAGTACGATGTGGAGAAATAGAGATGAAAAGTTTAAAAGTTTTTTATTCGTAGCAGATATTTGACAACTACGAGTCTGAAACTCATTTTGAAACTCTAGAATAAAGTGTCTTTTGTCAGCCGAGAGAGTGCAAGCCAACCACTTCCACGCCGCACCTCCGATTGTACTGAACTGCAAAAATGAAAAGAAACCATGAAATATATAATTATAGGTTCAAAGATTATAACCAATTATAGATTCAAAGATTATAATTAATTAAAGGGTTGATAGATTTTAATAAGGGTAACTATTATGATTTTATTTGCAATAATAAACTGAAGAACAAATAACGATAAACTCTAAATAACGATAAACTCTAAATAACGATAAACTCTAAATAACGATAAACTCTAAATAACGATAAACTCTAAATAACGATAAACTCTAAATAACGATAAACTCCAAATAACGATAAACTCTAAATAACGATAAACTCTAAATAACGATAAACTCTAAATAACGATAAACTCTAAATAACGATAAACTCTAAATAACGATAAACTCCAAATAACGATAAACTCTAAATAACGATAAACTCTAAATAACGATAAACTCTAAATAACGATAAACTCTAAATAACGATAAACTCTAAATAACGATAAACTCTAAATAACGATAAACTCTAAATAACGATAAACTCTAAATAACGATAAACTCTAAATAACGATAAACTCTAAATAACGATAAACTCTAAACAAGTTGAGCTTACTATTTATTAATTTTAATAAGAAAAAGAAGTCTATCAATTACGGGTAAACCTAAAATGTAATATTAAATCTTACATAGGTATTTATAATTTAGTATGATTTTAATATTTAAGAAAAAATGTTAATTATATTTTATGCAAATTCAGTTTTGTTTTTATTGGGGAACTATGAAGGGGAATACTTATCACTAGGATAAGTACCTCAAATAACGGTAACAGAACAACCTCTCATATACTGCTTACCGTCATTATTGAAGAGGACTTTCATTCCTTAGAGTCACTGTCCATCCACCATCTTAGTACCACTTCGCCCCGTACCGCCCGGTACCACCTTTTAAGGATTAGTCAGTCATACTAGAGTTGGAAATCCTCGCAGTAAAACATATCCCTGCGTTCAACTTCCAGTGTAGAAAGGGAGATTTTTTCCAGGAGAGATACAAGTTTTAGCTGTTGATTCAGTGGTGGCTAATTTTGGACTGCCTTCTACAGCGCTGAAAATCTCAGAAGTAAAGGTCATAAACAAATGAAGGGGGTATTGCGTAGTGAAATATTATTGTAATATGATCGGTTAACAATATATGAGGAAAAATCTATTACCGTTATGTCCCATACCTCATTATTTAATACACTCCCAAGAAAAGGATTCAAATTGAGTATAGCAATTTGAATTCATAATAAATTTATTGAATATACTTATCATGGTATAAACAGAATATATGTTTTAGAATCCAAAATTATAAATTTTGAACATCTAAATATCCAAGCAGTTATGTAAATGGAACACCTACAATCTGATTAGGGATTCATTAAAACCACTAAATATATCTATCTAAATGTACAGAAAACCACAAAAAAGCTATAACGGAATAGTAACTAACAACAAACTACAGATAACTTCAACATATATACACTCATTAGAACTAACAAACTACGAAAGGAACAAGAACAAACTATTTAATATATATATATACACAAACACAAAATGATAAAAAATCAGCCCAACATCACTTTGGACTTTTCTCTGCTAATTAAAGCGGCTTTACGTTTCTTGCGAAAGTTTGGAACATCTGAATCAGTCTTCTCCTTTTCTATGACCTCGACTGAAGTCTCTTGTATCATAGGTATGAGGTTAGAAGAATGTCTCTTCACGAGTTCTTGCGTCCTACCCTTGAATAGTATAGCACCTGTAGTTTCTCCCAAATCATTTACCTGAACGTCTTCAACTATTGCCAATGGGTAATTGGATGGCTTATAGTTTTCTTCTTTTATAAGCACAATATCCCCAATATTCAACTTATCGTGCTTAACAGGTTTATATCTTGTCTTCTTATCAGTAGCTTGTGATATCAATGTTCCCAAAAACTCGCTATTGTAAATTTCAATCATAGCTCTTCTAACATTTCTAAGCTTCTTGTAGGTATCTGTTATGGAGGAAGAACTACTTATTTCAAAATTCAAGTCCTCAGGTACTGGGTCCAATTCCGGTATTACATTAATGTTAATAGTTTCATAGCCTCTTAACAAGAGTTCAGGCGTAATAACATATGGAATTTCCTCGTTGCTCCTTAAACTATTCTGCAATGAAATTGGCCTTTTGTTCAGTAAATTTACACATTCAGCAATCAAAAAATCGAATTCTCTAACTTTCAATATATTCTTCTTAATAGAAGCGAACAACAATCTTTTGGTCATCTTGACACAAATTTCTACAAGAGAACCAAGTTCACTTTGACCTTTGTAATAATGATCAAAAGTAGTTACCTTCAAGTTATGCTCTGCGAAGTATTTCTTGCATTCAAAATTATTTAACAAGTTCGTAATTATGTTACCACCCGCAACAAGTTGTGCTCCTAAATCTGAGAAAACTTTTACGGGTAACCCATATTCAAATGAATGAAGTTGAAAAGCTCGCAAGAATTCTGCTGTAGTTAAATCCTTAACGACCTTTAAGTTTATAGCACGGGTCCAAACACAAGTAACACAGAGTACCCAAACTTTCACGTTTTCTTCTGCATAATCTTTAATTAAGTTTGGCCCAAAATAATCCAAATACACTGTCGAAAAGGGGGTATTAGGAGGGTCCACCCTAAATTCCCGATAAGGACTTTGATTGAGTCTTACACTACGAGCATTAAATCGTTTACAGTGGACACATGCACGTAACGTTTTTTTAACTGTTGAAAAGTGACTAGGGATCCAATAATTTTTTCTCAAGTTAGACAGCACAACATAAACACCACAGTGCTTTAAACGTTCGTGGGTTTCACGAATGATCATCTTAGTAACTGAACTGTTCTTTGGAAGCAAAATAGGACACAAATTATTTTTATATTTCCCGTCTTTGAGTAATTTACTTCCCACTCTAAGTAACCCGTCTGAGTCTAAGAAAACTTTCAACTGACAGATCAGATTTGGAACATCTTTAACAAGAGACTTATCAGACGAAAAATAACCATAAACCTCAGAAAAATGCTCTCTTTGTTCCTTCTCAATAATTGTACGTAATGCCTTGTCTTTAATTGCCCCTGAATCTAATGTATCTGTTTTACGTACTTTATGCTTAAGTTTCTCTATGAAAGTAATCACATGTTCGTACACTTTAACTAACTTCGAAAAACTTGAATATAGTTCATGAGGAAACAAAGACGCCTTATTCGCCTGGTAAGATATCGAATAATTATGAGAACTGTTGAATTCTTCAAATGGTACAACAAAATTCATTACTTCCGAATTACTAACAGATTTATCAGAAGAACGTAAAAAATCGGGACCGCTAATGTAGTTACTTTTTCGAAGTAACTTCGTTGAAAAGGGTCGAGTAATGAAATCAGCGGGGTTTTGACACCCTTCAACAAAGTTGAAATGAATTGGGAAATAATTGGCCATTTTTTTAATTTTCTCCAATCTATTGACAACAAACACAGCTTTCTTATTCATTTTGTCTAACTTCACCTGGTGAGACTTTATCCAGTTCAGCGCCACCAGACTGTCTGAATAAATCAACATTTCGGTAATCTCTATTGGAGACAAAATAGTTTCTCCCGACAAATCTCCCTTCAAGTCAACTAAAGTCTCAACTCCAAGTACTATTGAAAGAAGTTCTAGTGACGGAATAGTTTTCCCTTCCAAATTCTTTCCTATCATACGATTCTTAGCCAAGAGGAAATTCACTTCAAGCGTTTCTAAACATTGGATATAAATAACAGTACCATACAATATATTACTGCTATCACAAAATGCTATCAATCGGTAAGTTCCATTCCGTTTACCTACAAATCTAGGTAAGGTAACACTACTAGAATTATTTACTTGTTTGGAAATATTAATCCATTCACGCTGCAAATCTCTAGTGAGCAGTTCGTCCCAGGAATAATCCTCATTCATTTGCAAATCATGAAGGAAAATTCGAGCTCGGTTCAGTATGGGTCCATCAAAATTAAAGGGATCAAAATTTTCCGCTATGGTTTTGAGGATTTTTCGCTTTGTATTAGCTTTTTCATTCAAATGATGCGGTTTAGTGGACAAAGTATCATTAGTGGTATCCCATAATAAACCGAAAAGCTCCCTCTGACTGCCCTCAGAAGGAGGAATCTCCTTTTGTACTACCTCATCGTTTGTACAAAATTGTTGTAGTTCAAATTTATAAGGATTGAAAATGGAGTTCAATTCCTTAAAGTAACTTAAAAGTTCGACTGAACTATTAGCACTTATACTTCCGTTGTCCATGTAAATCAAGGAATAAATGAGGAGTTTTAAATCCTTCCTAAATTTGGAATCCTTATCAGTATCTACAATCAAAATTATATATAGAGCTACCATAAGAATCGTAGGACTACATCTTAAACCAAAGCTCAACCTAACATTCTTATAGGCTTGTAAGGTGAAATCTTTATTCAATAAATTTCGATACCATAGAATAAGTAATCTATTCTGGTCACTTTCGTTAAGTTCGATTTGCAAAAATGCCTTCTTAAGATCAAAGCACAGCAACATTGAATCAAATCTTAACAATATAAGTGCAGACGTTAATTTCTGATTGAGACAAGGACCACTATACATGGCCTGATTATGAGAAATACTAGAGCGATGATTTTCCTTTTGCGATAAATTTGAAAGATATACCATTCTACATTTAGTACTTTCATGCTGTAACCTTAGTACCGGCATATGTGCGAGAAAACTGCAAGATGGATTTTCAATCATAAATGCATCTAAATCTCTTATCTTTTCAATAGCGCCAATAGTCTCTAAGTCATTTATCGTGTCATTCATCAATTTAGCGGTTTTATCGTCTTTCAAGTATTTTTTCTTTTCTGAATGCAAAACAGATTTAGCCAAATTAAAATTTTTGCCAAGAAGATGCGAAACCTTACCATTCCATAATAATGGCATAACGAGTCTACCATCGTCTTTACGTCTCGCATTACTTAACAAATAGTTAACTAATTCTACATCAAGATCAGAAGATTTACTGTCTACAATAATGTCATCTTTACGCAACTGCACATCATACTCGTGTTCCAAAACTTCACGTGATAAATTGTCAATTTTACCTGCATCACCTAGCAATGGTAAATTAGCACTGGGTGAAATAGTTACAGAGCTAACTCTACAATGCGAAGATATGAAAGTACTAGACTGCAAAGCAGTTCGATGAGAATCAAAATAAGACTCTGAAACAGACTGGTTATCGGATATACTAGGCAAAGTCTTTATATCGTTCAACAACTGATCCACACTTCCCATTAACATAACTCCAAATGGAGTTACAGAAAATGAAGAAGTTTTATGAGCACCAAAGTTGAACGAATAATCCCTGAAAACATAAGCAGACCCAACACCTAAAATCAAGTCTACCTCGTTAATCCTATTCTTTCTGTCATCCAAAAATTCATCTGCCAAACAATATCCCTTAGACTTTATCTCACTAACTATAATATCTAACTTAGGAGTTTCAACGGAAATATCTATTGAAGGCATAGTCAAGGCCCTAATCAAAAAATGCCTAGAACCTAGTCTTATATCAAATTCTACCAATGTAGATTTGTAAGTTTTAGAACAATTTATTCCATTCATACTTAAATTCAAGTCATCTTGTATTACTTTATAATTCAGACCCTTCAAAGCTTTCTCTGAAATTAAATTACTCTGACTACCAGTGTCTTTTAGAGCGCGAATGTTAGAACAATTAGCGAGAACACAAGAAAAAGTAGGTAAAATAATACCTTCACTACCAAAATTCTCAAATGCATTAGTCACCACTGCGACATTATTCTGAGCCTTAGTTTTAAACTTCTTATCGAATGAAGGCTTCATATTAGAAGATTTAAATGGAGATGATTTACCATCTTCTAAGGGTTTAGAACAAAGAAATGAAAAGTGCCATTTCTGGCAATTGGTACACGCCTTCCTGAACCTAAATTTACACTGGCTATAAACATGTCCAATATTGCCACATTTATCACAGCCATTCAACTGTTTAAGTCTTTCTAGTTTATCCTTGGAAGAAGGATATTTAATACAACGATTAATGCCATGGTCTACAGGACCCTCTTTTTGACATAGTGAACAATTAAGAAATGGGTTGGCGACCGAATTAGAATTTGACTCTATGTTAACAGCATAAGCAATAGACTTAGTATTAGTCTCTCTCGTCTTAACGCTATCTTTAAGTTGCATAGCAACACTATACATTTCATTAGCCTTGAAAAAGTTATCAGTTATTTCTGTCAATGATGGTCTCATATTGTTTGTCAATTGAACTAATTGAGACCTAAATAGCTCATTTAAACCACCAAAGAAAAAGAACTGCAAAACATCGCTAACATCAACACTCAAATCTTCTACAGCTTGTTGAATTTGTCTCATCTCCCCGATATACTTAAATGGCTCATCGCCCAACCTCAAATTTAACCTAGTCAACTGCTTAATTACATTGAACTTCTGAACATCAGTGTTAGCAAGGGCAGATTCCAATAACTTCTTTGCTTCACAATATGTCCTATTAATTGGGCTAAGAGATTCTAACAAAAAACTAGCTTTACCATCAATCTGCTGCTTAAGCAACAGGAATTTATCGTAATCAGTGTAACTAAATTTGGATAAAGTAGACTCAAAATTAGTGAAGAATATATTAATATTTTCCCCATCTGAGCTACGAAAAAATGGTAATGGTGCGGTAGGGCTCTTAAGGAAACTTTTAAGTTCCTGGCCATGTTCACGAGAATTGGGAGAAGTAGTTAGAAAACTTAAACATACGTTAATTCTATCTTGATATTCCTCTGCATGTTTCATCTCCTCATTTACTACTGCTAACTTAGCTTCCTCAGTTTCAGCTTTGGCATCTTTAATCTCTAAAATTATCTTATCATATTCAGACAATTGTTCGCCATATTTACGAAGCTTAGCAATATTCAACTTACGATCTCCATCGTTCATATCGTTAAACGTTTCACAAGAATTATGAAGAGCAGTAACTCTACCTCTAACATATCTTCGAGAACTTACAGCAGTAGCAGACATAATAATGGTTATACTTACAAATAGTGGCACAGCACAGGAGGAGGAGCGAAGTGGAAGTGGCAGCAGTGACTCTCCTAATTTAGTCCCTGTTTGGGCGCCATATCGAAAATATAGTACGATGTGGAGAAATAGAGATGAAAAGTTTAAAAGTTTTTTATTCGTAGCAGATATTTGACAACTACGAGTCTGAAACTCATTTTGAAACTCTAGAATAAAGTGTCTTTTGTCAGCCGAGAGAGTGCAAGCCAACCACTTCCACGCCGCACCTCCGATTGTACTGAACTGCAAAAATGAAAAGAAACCATGAAATATATAATTATAGGTTCAAAGATTATAACCAATTATAGATTCAAAGATTATAATTAATTAAAGGGTTGATAGATTTTAATAAGGGTAACTATTATGATTTTATTTGCAATAATAAACTGAAGAACAAATAACGATAAACTCTAAATAACGATAAACTCTAAATAACGATAAACTCTAAATAACGATAAACTCTAAATAACGATAAACTCTAAATAACGATAAACTCCAAATAACGATAAACTCCAAATAACGATAAACTCTAAATAACGATAAACTCTAAATAACGATAAACTCTAAATAACGATAAACTCTAAATAACGATAAACTCCAAATAACGATAAACTCCAAATAACGATAAACTCTAAATAACGATAAACTCTAAATAACGATAAACTCTAAATAACGATAAACTCTAAATAACGATAAACTCTAAATAACGATAAACTCTAAATAACGATAAACTCTAAATAACGATAAACTCTAAATAACGATAAACTCTAAATAACGATAAACTCTAAATAACGATAAACTCTAAACAAGTTGAGCTTACTATTTATTAATTTTAATAAGAAAAAGAAGTCTATCAATTACGGGTAAACCTAAAATGTAATATTAAATCTTACATAGGTATTTATAATTTAGTATGATTTTAATATTTAAGAAAAAATGTTAATTATATTTTATGCAAATTCAGTTTTGTTTTTATTGGGGAACTATGAAGGGGAATACTTATCACTAGGATAAGTACCTCAAATAACGGTAACAGAACAACCTCTCATATACTGCTTACCGTCATTATTGAAGAGGACTTTCATTCCTTAGAGTCACTGTCCATCCACCATCTTAGTACCACTTCGCCCCGTACCGCCCGGTACCACCTTTTAAGGATTAGTCAGTCATACTAGAGTTGGAAATCCTCGCAGTAAAACATATCCCTGCGTTCAACTTCCAGTGTAGAAAGGGAGATTTTTTCCAGGAGAGATACAAGTTTTAGCTGTTGATTCAGTGGTGGCTAATTTTGGACTGCCTTCTACAGCGCTGAAAATCTCAGAAGTAAAGGTCATAAACAAATGAAGGGGGTATTGCGTAGTGAAATATTATTGTAATATGATCGGTTAACAATATATGAGGAAAAATCTATTACCGTTATGTCCCATACCTCATTATTTAATACACTTAATACCCCCACATCAAGTAGGATAGCTACTACGATGGTAAGTATATTATTAATCAATATTTTAATAAAAAACATATTATTCAATGTCTTTATTTAAAGCTAAAAGTTCATAATTTTGATATTTATTTACATACAAATATGGTTATTAATGATCTGCAGTGATACCCCTCTACCTCTAGATTATCTGGGGTATCACTGAGCACAGTTGTTGCGGGAAAACCGTTAAAACTGAGAAGTTGAAAATTTGACATAATGTAACTGTTAAATTTTGTGTTAACATGTTAAAACTGTATGAATCTATAAATTTCGATTCTAGAGTTATTGGAGAGTTTGTGGGATTTAAATATCACCGGCGCAAACTTTTTTCAGATCGTTTTGAGAAAACAACATACATCGCGACTTAACTCTAGAGATATTCATAGGATAATGGTGCATCATGATGTTTATAGGAGAAAATAGGATGCTTGAAATGATGGTGCAATCAGATTTAGGCTAAAAAAGTGTTTTTTTTTTAATTATAAGAGGTGCGTAGTGATACCCCATAAAAATGGTATGCGCAGTGATACCCCGCCCGACCATATAACATACATATATAGCATGAGTTACAATGACAATGAAATTATTTTCGATATTATTCCTAAATGAAGAGTGGCATTTCCTTAACTTCGTTGAGTTTATGGTTCGTTTGGTTACATCTCTTTATTATAGTAGAGAATAGATTAAGTTACTTTTGTAGTTTTTACATAACTTTATAGAATTTTAATTGTATTCAGTTTCTTCGAGGTTTCAAAACCTAAGGATATCGATTTCAACATTGATTTCTTATATTCAGTTAAATACTTTAACAGGATTGTATGAAAATTAAAAAAAATGTTACAATGGAAATATCTGTACAATAATATTGCTAATATTTTTATATGAACTTACAATCAGACAATGTCAAATAAAATTATCTTTCCGTGATGTATCACAACATGAACATATGAAACAGTTCAGTATTTTTCTTTTATTATCTGAACAATTTTTGTCATGGAATGGGGTCAGGAGAATGAGTTGCCTGGAATCCACGAGAAACTGTGGAAAACTGACACAAAATGTCATGGTATATTGTCAGTGTATGACATTTCTGTCATAATATGTCATAGCATTTATTTGTTCGGTTGGGAAGAACATTGATTCGGAAAGAAAATGAAGGTCTATGTAATACAGACAATGCCTTCTTCAATTTAATCAATTTGAAGGGTAGAAACTTCATGGTTGAACGACAGGCAAGAAATCGGAGCAGTAAAAACGTAGATTGACGGTATGTCTTATTGTTAGATTGTACATTTATTGGGCATATAAAAGTAAATGCATTGCGCTTATAAAACCATAGTATACAATTAATAAAGTACCATTAATATTGTGGTGGGATCTCCACAATAAAATAGGTTCTACTATTGGCCTTATATTGTGATCGGTTGATTACTGAGATTCTATTTCATTTCTTTCTATATAGGTATACTGAGATCTCACGTATGAAAGGGGTAAATAAAAGGATTCGAATGTTGCAATTTATTTGAACTATAGATTATGACAAATAAAGACTAACTATTATTTGTTTGTGAAAGTGGAGGGTAGGGTATGGGAATACTAAGGGTTAGCAGAATAGGGAAAGGGGTATATCTATATAGGATTAGGAATTTTACCGTATAGGTAAATAGGGGAGCAGCTGTAACATAAAAATACACAAATGAAAGAAACATAATTGCTAATCATTTAAGAATAAACAAATATAAATTGGAATAAACCTATAAATTTATATGAACCTATACAATAATAGCAATTACTATGTACAAACACTTACATGGTTTTAATTTCACTCAAACTAGATAAAGTCTAGGGACAGCACAACATCCACAATTTTAGAGTTATTGACCACGTGAATAATTATTTGCACTTTTTTTTGTCATATCTGCTGTCTAGATGAACGTTTTTGTTCATTCTATTCCCACAGTAAATTATATCCTCAACAGGTGATTACTATAACTTTGTAGTGAAATTAACAGGAGTGTAAGAGTCTAGCGAGTTTGGACCCTTTACAATATAGTATATCATTGTTATAGCATATTATTAATATACTAATAAGGAAACAAAAGAAAAGTGCACACTAAAATAAAATTGTCATTTTCTCACAACGTTTACTGAATAGGTAGGAATCAAAATATAAATAATAATCTTGCTAAGTTAGATATTGGAAAATGGATTAACATCTAAAATTAACAAAATTTATAAATAGTTAGTCCCAAATATATTTAAAATGAATGAAACTTGCAAATATGATGACCTATGCAAATGTGTATAATTTGTAGTTATATATGAAGCAAACACAAATGAATAAAGAGAAAATTATGTAATTAAGATGATGCAAAAAGTGAATTTCACGCAAGCAGTCAGTTTTAACTTTTATTGTGTTCGATTCATTCTCATCACGTTCATTTAATAATGTTTAATGAATTTAATTTCTAAAGCGAAGTACATTAACCTCAGAAATAAAGGGAAAGAGCTTTTCTAGTATAGGAATTTGATAGAAATGGAGTAACTTAATAATTGAAGTAGAATTCTGGTTACGATTTTAAGCTTATGCTTAATCATTCAAAATCATTCTTTTCCTTGTGTATATTTGTCTTATCGAATAGTAATAATTCAAATGCTTTTAATATCAGCAAAGATAGTTTTAATCAATAAAAAATCAGAAATATAATTTAAATAATAAAGATAATTTTAAATAATAAGATTTAAGATGCGTGGATAGTTTTATTTGAAAATAAAGTATATACGATTCTTTGAAATAAAAAAAAACGGATACATTTCAATTCCCAATACTATTAAAATAAAAATAAATTCATAAAATTATCTAAAGTATATTTGGTAATTACAACATTATCAAATTGCCTACTTTATATGCAATCAAAGCCTATAGTGGAATAATTAACGAAAACACTTGAGTTCAACCTAAAATTAATAATTTATTTGAATCTAAAATTCTTTTAACCCATATATAAACATTCTAATTCATACATAAGTTTGAAATACAAAAAATGCACAATAATAATATTCCAGAAACCCTAAAAACCTAATTTGACAAGATATTCTATTAAACTCCACATCGTACTAAAAATAGTACATAAATACAATTTAGGCAACTAAATAGAGAACATCCATTTGAACTCACAACCTTATAATTTATTTCAATTTACTTCCAATTTGCTGTAGTACATTCTCATTTACTATTCAGATAAAGTATACCGTCAGTTGTTCCATTGACTTTGCAAATACAAATTATTGAATAAATCAGTTTAAAATACAGAAGAGTATTGTACACCGAAAGAAAATATTCGAATATTGATGTAATAAGATGACCGATGCCTCACTAGATCGATTATCCTCAAATAAATGCCTCCGGGACAGATTTATTGAGCTGCCTCCATAGGATTTATTATGGTGCTGAAGGAAATTGGGAATATTTTGCAAGATATAATTAAAATATACAGCCATAGCTTAGTACCTAGTATGATGAATCAGTGATCTTATGATTAGTCAGTTTTCTGTACTGTTTAATAACTTGATCTTTTAGCAAACGATTTATCCAAGGATATTCATTCAGTTTCACAAATATCGGTTTATATAGAAACGTTTTAAAGTATAAACATATAAATATTCCTATGTATTTTTTTTATTAGATTTAAATCTATTAATAATACACTACAATACACATTTTCAGTCTTACTTAATAAATAGTTTTCATTGAAATAATGTTTCCATTAAAAACAAAGGCAGTCGATTCACAAACATTCGGTAGGAATATCATAATTCATGCATCCCTACACTATTTCAATTCAGATATATGTTGTTTTCTATAAAATAGAATAAATATGTATAACTAGATATGTTTCTCATCTGTCAATGGGCCCTAATAGTTACTATATTTTCACTAGTGAAATTAGCCGAACCTTCAGAGGCAATTCCGTGAGATATTGGAGTAGATCTTCCAAATTGCTGACCTATTAGAGTGAGTGCTTTGGTCCACTGAGTTCCCAGATCAATTTATCTTGCAGCACTTTCTTCCTAGAGGTTTAGTGATACTTAGTGTGCCAAGCTATTTGCACTCCAAAGATGTTGTGCTGGTCAGTAATTTAATTCATTTATATCACTCATTACCAAATTTAGTTTTCTCACATCTATTTAACATTTAACAGTATTGGCATATACTTAGGAAACGGTAACATTATTGATGTTTAATCACCGGTTCATTCAATGTTGAAACTAGCTTGGTTGAAGTACTAATATCTTGTTAGTTTTATACGGTTTAAGTGGCTTGGAACTCAAGGATTATAGTATATGTCTGTAGCTCATACCTTGTTATAAATTCCTGCTATAAGTTCTTTGTTGCTGTAAGTTCTCTCTTGCTCGTGATATATGTAATATCTTCCTTCAATCACTTTTCAAATTATTTCACATTTGTAACGTAATCAAAAACAATTAAACCAAGGTCCAAATAACAAAAATTAGAACTAATAAATAAGGTTTAGCCTTTGCCCTATTTTCTAACTAACATACCAGGACACAGATGTAGAAAGATAAGAGAAAATAGCTCTTCCAATACCAATATAACTTTCAACTTTTTATCATTTCCCATGGAATACAAACTCTAATTTTATTTTCCGTTTATATCTGTGACTGTACACTGTGTTTATGAATGATCTGTACAGACTTTTCACTGTGTACATTCACTATTTCTAGAGAACAGGTAATTCCGAAGTCATTTCTCACCTGCAGAAACTGACTCTCTGTATTATGCGCCACATTTATTTCTGCTGATTCTCTATTTTTTTGAAGGATTACAGGTGTCGGGGCAGGTAGAAGGCAGATTTTTCAAGCCGTTAGTAAGAAATTGATACAAATTTATTTATTGACAAAAAAAATAGAGCAGCTGTATTTGAATTATTTTTTTGTACAATGATAAAATTTATTTGATAATTAACACAAAATTCTTACGTTTGATAATATACTCTTTCTGCTGTTAAAATCACAGTACAATCAATAATTAAGTTTCCTATTCAATTTCTAATTATACCTTAAGAAGTATTTCTAATTATCTAATTCTATATTCAATATATTATAGTACATATATTTACTATTAAAAGTGAAATATTGTTTATATAAGTTATGTAAACGAAAAATTATTTTCCATTTAAAATTTTCTATTCTATTTTTCCAATTTCAAAAAAATCTTATTTTTTTTACCCAATGTTATTATTTTCATTCAATTCAAAAGAATAATTCTGTAACCATTTTAACTTTTAATAGCGAATGATTTTGAAGATTTTTTTTCACAGTCAAAATAAAACATTTTATTGGAGATAATCAATACGGCAGTAAACGTTTATGAACTTTACTATATAAAGCATATAAAAAATGTATAGAAACCAAATTAATAAGTACAAATATTGAACTTATTTTATAGTTGCGAAAATATAAACACAATTAAAAAGTAGATAGTTAATGTAAAATTTTATATAAATATATAAAAAAAAATTAATAAAAACATAATTAATAAGTAGAAATATTTAACATATACAATAGTTGGATATAAATTATATTCGAATAACCACTTCTCTCCCTTTCAATCATTTCTGAAATAAAGGACAAGATAATACAGTCACAACGGGGACAAATTTGCCATCACTGACGAATTTGTTGTCACATTCATTCAACTTTTACGATAACGACTCCATTGATGTCAAAGAACTAAAGAATGGAAAGATGGAAAGAATTTCTAGTTAGCACCCAATGGAATTTATTGCAAAATTGATTGGAATTTTGATCATATGAATGTCTATATCACGTGATTTACAAGTATTCATCATTTTAGAATATTCAATAAAAATATAAGGTACGTTGTGGTAGCAAAATTAGAAATAATGAAAATGGAATAATAGAATATTATATTCTAGATGATTATTAAGCACAAAAAATTTGAAACAATGAAGATTTTGTATCAGAAATAGTACGAAAGTTATCTATAGTGTATTATATATAATGTACGTTTTTTAATGAAATATAAAAGCTTCACTATAGAATATCTGTGTAGTTTCTTCTTTCACAGTTATTCACGATAATATAATTTATTTAAAAGAAAGCTAAAAGCATATATTCAATAAACGTTAAGTGGTACATCGAAAGAAGCTAATGAGATTGTAAGATATTATGTCTTTAATCTCCAGTCTTTAACTTAGCGAGTTATTATTGGCATGCTTGTGAAAATGGATCGAGAATGACATATGTTACTATTTAAATATTAATATGCAATCTACGCAATTACAACAATTAATCATGATTACTATAATGTATATTTTAAATCTGAATTACAACACATTGACTTCAATTGTATATAAGATTGAAATGTTATGCTAGCGTTTTTCATATATAATTTTTTTTCTAATTTCACAACCACTGCGTCCCTAATTTTTTTATTCCCGTTAATATTCTTATTTTAAATATATATGTAAATCAATTCTCAATTAATAAATATTTTAAGGTGCTCTATAGGACAATTAATCCACGAAAAATTCGTGCATTCGTATTATTTTCATATCTTGAAATACAAAGATATGATGTAATGTAGATAATACACTACACAATGAAAATAAATGTCTCGTACATCATGATTAATTAATAATCAATTGTGCCACCATTAGCTTAGTTAATGGCTTCCATTCGTCTTGGAATTGTTTGTACGAGATTTGTTGATCAAGTTTGGCCATAGCCGGAGTAATCTCCCACTAAAACCAGTTAAAGTTTCAAAGAGTGGTGACGAGTCTCGCAGCCCAGGTAGCAATGTTTCCTGGACCAATATTGGGACAACATTGGTAATATTGAGACAATATTGGTAATATTGAGACAATATTGGTAATGTTGGAACAACATTGGTAATATTGGGACAACATTGGTAATATTGTGAAAACATTGGCAATATTGGGACAACATTGGCAATATTGGGACAACATTGGCAATTTTGGCGCGAGAATCATTACTACCTGGGAGGCCCCTATCCTATCCTACAGGTTCTCTATTGGAGTCATATCAAGGGACTGTGCCGTAGCTGTAAAACTCAAGAAGCCTATAGTCTACCGTTACCCACTTTTGTCAAACGCTCATTACGGTTCGCTGCAGACAGTAGTGCGTTTCGGATAGACTTGTATTTTCCAAATGGATACCTATCTTATCAACTCCCTTCGAATAGTGTGTGGAGAAACTTTAGCAGGACTTTCATTGAACGCGCAGATGATTATATGAACTGAAGAACGACAATATCTTTTCGCTATTTGTTTCCAGAGATCGTCCGTCTCGTAATCCGTAATTTAATACATGTCACAGTTAGTACGCGAAGATCTGAGGTTTCCATTTTCTTTCCATTGAGCTATGGTCTGCTGAATCGTTTCATAGCCTCTATACATAATCAACTACTCACGATAAATATATATGAAAAAGATATTATCAATAATATGCAAATAGTTTATGAAAGAGTGTATAATGGATACATTTCTGGCGAGTATTTTAGCCGCGTAGTGTATATTAAATTGATAATCTATATAGAATTATAGATGAATACAACATATTATGGTGTATTCATATAACCGTATTTTATTTTTGTTGGCTCTACTTTTCAATAATTGCGATGATGAAAGTAGATGAATTGACAATAACTGAAATAGTTCACTAATCAATAAACAACCTATAATGTAATATTCAACTATATTCGATTCTACGAAACTGATCTCATTTATTAAATACTTTTCAATGTCTTTGTGGTTGAAAATAAAACGAACGAGCGAATTTTCCGTGTACGAATATTATGGAGACGAATTTTCGATGGTCGAATATCCGTAGAGGAATTTCTAAGTGACGGAATTCAGTTACCACATTCTGAAAATAATCTAGAATGTCAAGAGCCTATCACTTCAATTTTTTGGTTATTCTACCTTTGATTCGCGTAAAATATATTTAAATATATAATTATAAAGATATTTTCTCGAATGAGAAAGAGTTATAGTTATTTAATATTTTAATTATAAACTTCAAATCTGTTTCCTTTTGACATTTAATTTGAACTGAATCTTATCAAGCTATGCCAATTTTATCATTTAATTTGCCGTATCATAATTTTAGTAGGCAGATCTCGTCACATTTTGATTATCTGGAGATTATCCAGATTAAAATGGTGAGCCAGGTTCATTACCGCAGACACTGCTGAACCTTATTGAAATAAGAAGATTAGAGACAGAATTACCGTAGACTTTTAATCTAAGACATTCACGCTTAAGTAATTCTGAGGGAGAAAAGACGGATTGTGTGCATGAATGAAAGGATATGGAAATTTTATTCCAAAAATGCTGTCTCCAACCAATAAATTTCTGTCTATTTTTTTTAGTTTTTAAATAATTATAGTCTTATAATTGCTTAATTTTGAGAAAATTATATATATTTTTAGAAATTATTTTATTATTAATTCTTTCATAGATGAATTTGATACTATCTTGAAATTCAATTATGTCTGATTTAACAGGATTTGAACTAACTATTGCGCGATGTAAATAATTTATAAGCCAAAGCAGTTGAAAAGAAAAAGAAAAATATGAAAATAATGAGTTCTCTTTTTTCATAAACATGGGAATAAATAATATAAAGAGTTACTCCATTACCATTGAGTTTGTAAACAATAAAGAGTTATTCCATTACCATTGAGTTTGAAAACAATGAAGAGTTACTCCATTACCATTGAGTTTGTAAACAATGAAGAGTTACTCCATTACCATTGAGTTTGTAAACAGTAAAGAGTTACTCCATTACCATTGAGTTTGTAAACAATGAAGAGTTACTCCATCACCATTGAGTTTGTAAACAATAAAGAGTTACTCCATTACCATTGAGTTTGTAAACAATAAAGAGTTACTCCATTACCATTGAGTTTGTAAACAATAAAGAGTTACTCCATTACCATTGAGTTTGAAAACAATGAAGAGTTACTCCATCACCATTGAGTTTGTAAACAGTAAAGAGATACTTCATTACCATTGAGTTTGTAAACAGTAAAGAGTTACTCCATTACTATTGAGTTTGTAAACAATAAAGAGTTACTCCATTACCATTGAGTTTGTAAACAATAAAGAGTTACTCCATTACCATTGAGTTTGAAAACAATGAAGAGTTACTCCATCACCATTGAGTTTGTAAACAGTAAAGAGATACTTCATTACCATTGAGTTTGTAAACAATAAACAGTTACTCCATTACCATTGAGTTTGTAAACAATAAAGAGTTACTCCATTACCATTGAGTTTGTAAACAATAAAGAGTTACTCCATTACCATTGAGTTTGAAAACAATGAAGAGTTACTCCATCACCATTGAGTTTGTAAACAGTAAGGAGATACTTCATTACCATTGAGTTTGTAAACAATAAAGAGTTACTCCATTACCATTGAGTTTGTAAACAATAAAGAGTTACTCCATTACCATTGAGTTTGAAAACAATGAAGAGTTACTCCATCACCATTGAGTTTGTTAACAGTAAAGAGATACTTCATTACCATTGAGTTTGTAAACAGTAAAGAGATACTTCATTACCATTGAGTTTGAAAACAATGAAGAATTACTCCATTACCATTGAGTTTGTAAACAATAAAGAGTTACTCCATTACCATTGAGTTTGTAAACAGTAAAGAGTTACTCCATTACCATTGAGTTTGTAAACAATGAAGAGTTACTCCATCACCATTGAGTTTGTATACAATAAAGAGTTACTCCATTACCATTGAGTTTGTAAACAATGAAGAGTTACTCCATCACCATTGAGTTTGTATATAATAAAGAGTTACTCCATTACCATTGAGTTTGTAAACAATAAAGAGTTACTCCATTACCATTGAGTTTATAAACAATGAAGAGTTACTCCATTACCATTGAGTTTGTAAACAATAAAGAGTTACTCCATTACCATTGAGTTTGAAAACAATGAAGAGTTACTCCATCACCATTGAGTTTGTAAACAGTAAAGAGATACTTCATTACCATTGAGTTTGTAAACAATAAAGAGTTACTCCATTACCATTGAGTTTGTAAACAATAAAGAGTTACTCCATTACCATTGAGTTTGAAAACAATGAAGAGTTACTCCATCACCATTGAGTGTGTAAACAGTAAAGAGATACTTCATTACCATTGAGTTTGTAAACAGTAAAGAGATACTTCATTACCATTGAGTTTGAAAACAATGAAGAATTACTCCATTACCATTGAGTTTGTAAACAATAAAGAGTTACTCCATTACCATTGAGTTTGTAAACAGTAAAGAGTTACTCCATTACCATTGAGTTTGTAAACAATGAAGAGTTACTCCATCACCATTGAGTTTGTAAAGAATAAAGAGTTACTCCATTACCATTGAGTTTGAAAACAATGAAGAGTTACTCCATCACCATTGAGTTTGTAAACAATAAAGAGTTACTCCATTACCATTGAGTTTGAAAACAATAAAGAGTTACTCCATTACCATTGAGTTTGTAAACAGTAAGGAGATACTTCATTACCATTGAGTTTGTAAACAATAAAGAGTTACTCCATCACCATTGAGTTTGTATACAATAAAGAGTTACTCCATTACCATTGAGTTTGTAAACAATGAAGAGTTACTCCATCACCATTGAGTTTGTATACAATAAAGAGTTACTCCATTACCATTGAGTTTGTAAACAATAAAGAGTTACTCCATTACCATTGAGTTTGTAAACAATAAAGAGTTACTCCATCACCATTGAGTTTGTAAACTATGAAGAGTTACTCCATTACCATTGAGTTTGTAAACAATGAAGTTTTCTCCCACAGACTCGCTTTAATTTGCTAATTTATATTCTCTAGATTTCTTTTCGAGTGAATCTCTTCGTCTATTTAAGGCACCGAAACTGCAGGCGAGTGCATTTCTTGAAAAAAAGGCATGCGGATATATTATTATTATCGTACTGCAATTCCTGTTTCCCTTTATTGCTATTGTGATCATATTTATATTATACAGTAACACTCCTGAGTTATGAAGTTTTTTCTTATGAAACATCCGAGTAATGAAGGACCTGAATTATGAAATGCACCTCAGTTATGAAGTAGTTTTCTTTTCCAAGTCAAGTTGGCAGAAGTGAATAATGAATTGGCAGAATTGAAAAATGAATTGGCACAAGTGAAAGTCATATTGCAGAAGTAAAAATGAAAAATGCAAGTATGACAAGCAATTACAAAATTAAGTATTTTTTATGAAAATTACTACTTCAATACAATAGTGGGTTATTGCAATCTTCTCCACTAGAATAAGATAGAGTATTATAAGATAATACTCTATTATAGAATGATACTCTATTATAGGATAATACTTTATTATAGGATAATACCCAATTATAGGGTAATAGCCCATAATAGGATGATATCCAATAATTATTATAGGACGATACTCAAACATAGGATACCACCTATAATTGTGTATCATCCTATAATGGAGTATTATATATGAAAATGTAAATCAGGAAGGCAAAGATTTACTATACAGTTTAGGTTATCAATAAATCGAATATATTGAGTATAAACTGTGTTTCCTTTATTGTTTGAGGTTTAAATGATGTGTATTTTTGTGAATGATTTAAATTTAGGCATAGATGACTACTGCCATGATATATATTAATTTTTGTACAATAATGAGTTGCTATATTTATTTCCCACAACATTAACCTAATATTTGTTTAATTACCTCAATTTTGTATAAAATATTAGTGCACATCCATATAAGAATTATACCATAGTTTTCCCTCAATGAGAAAAATTCTCTATGATTTTAATCATAGAAAACTCTCACTGCACACGAATTATGAAGTGGCTCTGAGTTATGAAGAAACCAATACTTCATAACTCAGGAGTTTCACTGTATATGAAAACCAGTTTGCCGAAGGGTAAATGAATATATAGGATGGAATAATGCATTTGAATAGTTACAACAAGTAGTGTCGGACGGGGTACCGTACCGCGCATACTCTTTTTTATGGGGTATCAATCCGCACCTCTTATAATTTTAAAACCTCTTGTTCTAGCCTAAATCTTATTGAACCATCATTTCAAGACTCCTCTTTTCTCCCATATACATCAGGACACACCATTATCCTATTAGTATTTCTAGAGGTAATTAAGTCGCGATGTATTTGGTGCTTACAAATTAAACGATCTGAAAAAAGTTTGCGCTGGTGATATTAATATCCCGCAAACTCTCCAATAAATCTAGAACAGAGATTTATTGGTTCATATTGTTTAAACATGTTAACACAAACATTAACAGTAACATTTTGTCAAATTTTCAACTTATCAGTTTTAACCGTGATACCCCAGATAATCTAGAGGTAGAGGGGTATCACTGCGCATCATTAATAATCATATTTAAATGTAAATTAATAAAGATAAGAGTTTTTAGCTCTTAATAAAGGCATAAATATTGAATAAGGTGTTATTCAATTATAATATTGATTAGCAATAAACTTACGATCGTAGTAACTATGCTACTCAATGTGGGGGTATTAAAATAGGGAAGCAAGGTTCATAGACTATAACAAGTTAAACGAATAGAAATAGTAAGACAACTTCAAAGTGTTACTAAGAGCTGTATTCTTTCAATAATCTTTATTTTATTTTTGGTTTAAAGTGCTATCTAAATAATTCTTATATGCTACATACGAATTAGTTATTAGGTATTATGTTTTTGGATAAAATATACTTTTTTAATTTCAGAGAATTTAGGTAGTCATAATTTAACAAAGGTTAAGTTTCGTCTTCTAAATCATCTCTGAAAACTAAAAGTTTATTTTATTAAGAATAAAATAATAACTGATTAGTACTTTATATCATTATTTTGATAAACTCATCTAAAAAAAATTGTGAATTTTTCTTCTAAATTTAATAATCTATCAGATGATATCAATAAAAATTATAATAGTATAACTGCGTTTCCGCGGCAAAGTTTATCACTATTTATATTGTTGATTTATGTTCCGAATCCAAAATGTTGTTTATTTTGGAGTATTTGTATTCTTTTGTTTTTCATGTACTGACACTTTCATTCGATATTTCAAATTGATCAAAAAATGATACCTGAAATGAAAAGGCATTTTGCAATTTTCCTAAGAGTTTTTTATAAATAAACATACAAATCATTGCTCTTTGCTATCCATTTCAACTTCTACTCTTTTTAATACCAATGAATGTTGGAGTAATGGGAAATGAATACTTTGAAGTAGCTATAGTCCCTCAAGTGAGCTTTTAGAAGATTGATTAAAAATGCCCTGTTAATAGGTTAAGAGGTTATAGAAATAGGTTAGAAATACAGCCTTTTATTATGCAACTTTGTGTCAATATCCTATACATATATCTTGATAATGGTTGTGTACTTTCTCGTCAATTAATATTAATAGTTTTTTGTTTCTCTCCAAACAAGTTATTTTTTAATAATGACGGTATTAATTACATTTTTTCCTAATTTGATGCTCAAAATTTGACACATATTCTATGGTTTCTGAATAATATTTAAATTAGTTTTAACTTTACTTTCATTGAACAATTTCCAGTCCACTATACTGTTCTATATTTTCATTTTAATCCGATTAATTAGAAATATGAATTCATCTTACACCTTTTCTCTGATATTAATTATGAGAGTTATTCAAATTTAGATCGTGCCTAAGTAGGAGAAGTTGGTTAGGAGTTAGATGGAAGGTGGTGACTAATTTAAACAACTAGAGGTAATTATACCATCATACTATATAAATATTATTACAAGACGTTTCAGTATATTTTAACATGAAGATATTAATATTCATCTGATGGTATCATTAATTGAAAAAAAAAGAAAAAATTGCTTTAAGATAATATTTTTATTGCAAGAAAAAAAAAATCGATAAAACTAAACGTAAGAAAGGATACGAATTAAAATTAAATTTTTTGTTAAGGAATTTTTTATGGAATAATGAATAATTTGTAGTAAATAATAAAATTATGTAAATGACTTTATATTATAATACTGTGATTTAAACTAAATTGGACTATTTCTGGTGCATATACATATATAACATCATCCTCATAACTAGCTTATTATTATTGACTACGACACGAGTCTTATTTCTGTAAGCTACTTAATTAATCGTATACTGTTTAGTAGATATTTTTATAAAATAGTCAAAATTTACGAAAAAATGTTATGAATTAAACCTACTTGTTCCTAATACAGATTAATATTCGATGCTACTTTTTTCCTAATTAATATTTGACCACATGATTTTCACTCGATGATAGCCACAGACTGGTTTCTACTAATTGATGTTTCGATTGGTTATCAAAAGCGATTATCTTATTTTGTCCATCATTAATGATTAATGCTTCCGTGGCATGAAACTGATTGACATTATACTTATAGTTTTCTGCTCGAATGATTTAATTTTAATTTATTTTATCCAAGCTGAGGAGCTTGACAAAATATCAATAGATATTAATTAAGTAACCCTCAACATGTACGATAATATTTACCTGTTAAAATATCTTGCCTGTAAGTGTAACCATTCTAGCATATTTTACGTTATTTTGTTTTCTCAATGAATATTAAGTGACGGCTTAAACTTGAACCTCCGATAAAATTGCAAAATGTAAAACGTTGCAGCAGGTAAAAATATACTGAAGATAAAGCACTGGGATGAAGAAGGATTTACTAGTTTCTTAGGCAATGTTTGGTGAGCATCTCACTGAATAGATTTGTCGTATAATCATATTTTGAATGGTTTATATTTTTTATGTGTTCTATATACAGTATCTTTATCATTTTTAGAAATTTTAATAAACATATAGGATAAAAACTCTTCATTGTTCAGCATGTTAACAACTGTTGGAATTCTGTGTTTACAGTTCAATTTTGTATATCTTTTAGAGAATTGTACCATACATCACTATATTTTAAATAATAAATCCTTGGAAATAAAACACTAAAATTATTTACTTTTTCAATATCATCTTTCATGCTTAATAAATATAATTTAAAATTTTGGGAAATTTTTTCATTATATTTATCGAGAAATTTAAATTTATGTTAGCTAAGAAATAAAGGATACTTGCATATTTCAGAAGTTTGACAAAATATTTGTAAGAATTAAGTCTTATATTCTACAGCAACTTATTCCACTTAATTGGTTATAAATTTCCTGCTGGAGGATGCAGCTGCGTACTCGATTTCCTGCCCTTTGAATCAGATGAAAAACCTCTGTCAGGATATGAGATTCTTGATGAATCGGTTATTAGTTACAGTAAGTCATTTGTTAGTTATTAGTCCACAGTTACTAGTTACAGTAAGTCATTTGTTAGTTATTAGTCTTACTATTAGTTACAGTTAGTCATTTGTTAGTTATTAGTCTATAGTTACTAGTTACAATAAGTCATTTATTAGTTATTAGTCCACAATTACTAGTTACAGTAAGTCATTTGTTAGTTATTAGTCTTACTATTAGTTACAGTTAGTCATTTGTTAGTTATTAGTCTTAATATTAGTTACAGTAATTCATTTGTTAGTTATTAGTCCATAGTTACTAGTTACATTAAGTCATTTGTTAGTTATTAGTCTTACTATTAGTTACAGTTAGTTAATAGTACATAGTTACTAGTTACAGTAAATCATTTCTTAGTTATTATTCCACAGTTACTAGTTACAGTAAGTCATCTGTTAGTTATTATTCCAGAGTTATTAGTTACAATAAGTCGTCTGTTAGTTATTAGTCCACAGTTACTAGTTACAGTAAGTCATCTGTTAGTTATTATTCTAGAGATATTAGTTACAATAAGTCGTCTGTTAGTTATTAGTCCACAGTTACTAGTTACAGTAAGTCATCTGTTAGTTATTATTCCAGAGTTACTAGTTACAATAAGTCATCTGCTAGTTATTATTCCAGAGTTATTAGTTACAATAAGTCATCTGTTAGTTATTAGTCCACAGTTACTAGTTACAGTAAGTCATCTGTTAGTTATTATTCCAGAGTTACTAGTTACAATAAGTCATCTGCTAGTTATTATTCCAGAGTTATTAGTTACAATAAGTCATCTGCTAGTTATTATTCCAGAGTTACTAGTTACAATAAGTCATCTGCTAGTTATTATTCCAGAGTTATTAGTTACAATAAGTCATCTGCTAGTTATTAGTCCATAGTTATTAGTTACAATAAGTCATCTGTTAGTTATTAGTCCACAGTTACTAGTTACAGTAAGTCATCTGTTAGTTATTATTCCAGAGTTACTAGTTACAATAAGTCATCTGCTAGTTATTAGTCCATAGTTATTAGTTACAATAAGTCATCTGTTAGTTATTAGTCCACAGTTACTAGTTACAGTAAGTCATCTGTTAGTTATTATTCCAGAGTTACTAGTTACAATAAGTCATCTGCTAGTTATTAGTCCATAGTTATTAGTTACAATAAGTCATTTGCCTCAAATTACCAGAACAGGCAAGAAAAATGTTGAGTGTGAGAATGTTCAGATTGTCTCGTATTCATTTTCTGCTGCCACTCATGCAATGACAGTATAATCCTTTTCTTAAGAGGTAAGTGGTTTGCAAGTATGGTTTTATTTTAATGAGAAACCTGTACATGATATCTATAAATTGTAGTATTACTTCTCGAGTACTCTGATCGAATGGTGGTTCTAGAACAATCAATTGATAAATTTCATATTTTAAGACTGAGTTAAATAATGATTTTTCAATACTTACAAAGATAAAATACAAGTACACTCTTACTCTTCCTTAGGTTTACTCTTACTCTTCTTAAGATTTACTCCTACTCTTCCTTAGATTTACTCTTACAATTCCTTAGATTTACTCCTACTCTTATATTTGTCAGGTACTCTTACTCTTCTATTAGTCAGGTACTCTTACTCTTCTATTTGTCAGATACTCTTACTATTCTATTAGTCAGATACTCTTACTCTTCTATTAGTCAGATACTCTTACTCTTCTATTAGTCAGGTACTCTTACTCTTCTATTTGTCAGATACTCTTACTCTTCTATTAGTCAGATACTCTTACTCTTCTATTAGTCAGGTACTCTTACTCTTCTATTAGTCAGGTACTCTTACTCTTCTATTTGTCAGATACTCTTACTATTCTATTAGTCAGATACTCTTACTCTTCTATTAGTCAGGTACTCTTACTCTTCTATTAGTCAGATACTCTTACTCTTCTATTTGTCAGATACTCTTACTATTCTATTAGTCAGATACTCTTACTCTTCTATTAGTCAGATACTCTTACTATTCTATTAGTCAGATACTCTTACTCTTCTATTAGTCAGATACTCTTACTATTCTATTAGTCAGATACTCTTACTCTTCTATTAGTCAGATACTCTTACTCTTCTATTAGTCAGGTACTCTTACTCTTCTATTAGTCAGGTACTCTTACTCTTCTATTTGTCAGATACTCTTACTATTCTATTAGTCAGATACTCTTACTCTTCTATTAGTCAGGTACTCTTACTCTTCTATTAGTCAGGTACTCTTACTCTTCTATTTGTCAGATACTCTTACTATTCTATTAGTCAGATACTCTTACTATTCTATTAGTCAGATACTCTTACTCTTCTATTAGTCAGGTACTCTTACTCTTCTATTAGTCAGGTACTCTTACTCTTCTATTTGTCAGATACTCTTACTATTCTATTAGTCAGATACTCTTACTCTTCTATTAGTCAGATACTCTTACTATTCTATTAGTCAGATACTCTTACTCTTCTATTAGTCAGATACTCTTACTATTCTATTAGTCAGATACTCTTACTCTTCTATTAGTCAGATACTCTTACTCTTCTATTAGTCAGGTACTCTTACTCTTCTATTAGTCAGGTACTCTTACTCTTCTATTTGTCAGATACTCTTACTATTCTATTAGTCAGATACTCTTACTCTTCTATTAGTCAGGTACTCTTACTCTTCTATTAGTCAGGTACTCTTACTCTTCTATTTGTCAGATACTCTTACTATTCTATTAGTCAGATACTCTTACTCTTCTATTAGTCAGATACTCTTACTATTCTATTAGTCAGATACTCTTACTCTTCTATTAGTCAGATACTCTTACTATTCTATTAGTCAGATACTCTTACTCTTCTATTAGTCAGATACTCTTACTCTTCTATTAGTCAGGTACTCTTACTCTTCTATTTGTCAGATACTCTTACTCTTCTATTAGTCAGATACTCTTACTCTTCTATTAGTCAGGTACTCTTACTCTTCTATTAGTCAGGTACTCTTACTCTTCTATTTGTCAGATACTCTTACTATTATATTAGTCAGATACTCTTACTCTTCTATTAGTCAGGTACTCTTACTCTTCTATTAGTCAGGTACTCTTACTCTTCTATTAGTCAGGTACTCTTACTCTTCTATTTGTCAGATACTCTTACTATTCTATTAGTCAGATACTCTTACTCTTCTATTAGTCAGATACTCTTACTATTCTATTAGTCAGATACTCTTACTCTTCTATTAGTCAGATACTCTTACTATTCTATTAGTCAGATACTCTTACTCTTCTATTAGTCAGATACTCTTACTCTTCTATTAGTCAGGTACTCTTACTCTTCTATTTGTCAGATACTCTTACTCTTCTATTGGTCAGATACTCTTACTCTTCTATTAGTCAGGTACTCTTACTCTTCTATTTGTCAGATACTCTTACTATTCTATTAGTCAGATACTCTTACTCTTCTATTAGTCAGGTACTCTTACTCTTCTATTAGTCAGGTACTCATACTCTTCTATTTGTCAGATACTCTTACTATTCTATTAGTCAGATACTCTTACTCTTCTATTAGTCAGATACTCTTACTCTTCTATTAGTCAGGTACTCTTACTCTTCTATTTGTCAGATACTCTTACTATTCTATTAGTCAGATACTCTTACTCTTCTATTAGTCAGGTACTCTTACTCTTCTATTAGTCAGGTACTCTTACTCTTCTATTTGTCAGATACTCTTACTATTCTATTAGTCAGATACTCTTACTCTTCTATTAGTCAGGTACTCTTACTCTTCTATTTGTCAGATACTCTTACTCTTCTATTTGCCAGATACTCTTACTCTTCTATTAGTCAGGTACTCTTACTCTTCTATTTGTCAGGTACTCTTACTCTACAATTTATTTCCTCTTTCCTCAGTAGAGGTTATTCTAAATTCTTTAAGCAGTTCACCAAAAGTTAAGATTTTGAGCGTGAGTTAACTGTTAAAAAAGAGGCGTAACTTTCCGTGATTCGGAAAAGAAGAAAATATAATTGAAGGCACTGAGCGCCGCTTGGAACATCTACTCTTTGTAATGAAAGAAAAAATATAATAAACTCTTTCATATTTCTTCTATTTATTAAAACTGAAATCACACTTGAAGTTTAGAAACAAAAGCACTTCCTAATAACAATTATTGTATATGAATATAAAGGAAGGAATGAAAAAAAAAATATTGAGCTATTCCTGTTGAAGGGAGGAGTTCGGATTCCAGAAAACAGAATTAAAACAGAAGTAAATTATACTTCGGAACTGTGTGTTTGGTTTACGCCTTTCTCAATTTTGATAAATTAAATATAAGCTAATTGACGGATATCTGTTGTTCTATGTTCTTCAATAATAATCTTCATGATATCTATAGGTATGTATCAAAAGTATATTTGCTTACTTAATTGTGTATGCATTTAGACTGAAGTACGGTAATTTTTTTGAAGAAAAAATTGATTAAATATAATTAATTGAATATGAAAATTTTTGTATGCCTGAAAAATCTGTTGTTTTAAAAAGCGAAAATGTAGAATAGTATGAATATTCAACAAAGGATTTTGTCTTCAATCAAGATCGCTTGATTGAAAGGAGATACAGGATATAGGTATACATATTATGAAGGGTTGGATAAATCTCAAATTTATTCAATAAATTGAATTAGTAGATAACTAACTAATTATATTGCTTAGAAATTGAAGCAAAATAAGGTAGTGTTGTTTTTTGTTCAGTTGTGAAAATGTTTCGGGGAAATTATGTTGTCAGGCGACGCTATTGATATTTTGAATGAAATACAGGGGTGTTTTCTAAATGAGGGATCCAGAGAATTTTTAATTACATTTGATACATTAAATCGATTTCTAATAACGAACAGCATTGAAATTCAAACTTTTCTCCTGGTGCCTCTGTATCCTTGCGACAACAGTTAAAGTAAGAAGATCTGTTAGGAAATTACTTATATGTATTTTGTCAGAGCTGTACGAGTTATCCATAGAGTTATAATAAACTACTCTAGAGAGAGGAAGTGTTGCAGCGATTGCAGGACGCTAAGGAAGACGGTGTCAAACCTTATTTTGTTTCATTTATATAATTTCTCCATTAAATTTTGTTTCAGTAATATCATTTCTCCATTAAACTGACGCTAGATTGACAGTCACGTGACCCAAAAATAAGGATTTTAGCGTCCCGCAAGACGCGATATTATTTTGGCCACTGACTCACCACTAGGAGTTATCCTATAGTATCCTCTCTCCAGCAATGTGTTTTCTACAACCTACACATGTTCAGAAATTGAAAACAACTAATTTTGAGGGAAACCTGACATTTTTTTTAATAAAGAAACTGTAGTTAAATCAAATTAACCTATTATCATTATTAAATATAATTGTTTTGTACTGTATGAATAGTGGATGTAGTATGAATCAGTACATTGTTTCTTTGGATCTTTCTCTCATAATTTTTAATGATTAAAGAGATGTTTAAAAAATATGAATAACTAATGTGTACTCTGCTTTTATTTGAATTGGAAATATAAATATAATTAAAATATAGTTTAAAACATATTTCTTAACAAATATATACATAGTCTATTGGTTTGATTCGGTAGTTTGGGTGTTATTGAGTTTCGTCAGCGGAATGTAGATACGTCCTTAGAAAAGTTCCGGGAGATTTTTATTTTATTGTTAATATTGTCGGAATGCTCTAGCGTCCTGTAACGAAATGCGATTAAGAAACAAAACAGTTCTCCTATAAATAAGGATTGTGTTACTGCTCAAAGCTGCATTTGTTTTCACGACAAAATTTGTAGTTCTTTTAAACGTTTCGAATTTATAGGAAACCAATAACAACTTTAGCTCGCTTCTACCTATCGGCAATTGCAACTTCGGACGCAACTTATAAGATTTAACGAATATAGAAGATGGAATTTGTGAACACTCTTCACAGTGGAGGACATATTTCAGGCTGCTCAAGCGTTACAAAGTATATAATTTATTAATATATATACGTATTACATGTATTTGGAGTGTCCATAAGATTGAGTTCTATAATTTTGTATGATAACAAAATCAAATAATGATTTCAGTAAAGTTAAGGAACATACCTTGTTATTTGCTAAAATAAGCTCCTAGCTGAGGTGATATTTATTTCTTTATCCAGCTTGACAAAATATGAAGTAGTCATTATATCTAATTTATTTTCCATTTAGTAATATTAAGTTACAATAAATACAGATAATATGACCAGATAAGGCAATCGTAGAGCGCATACCTTCATCACGCTACTTATTGTTCATTTTGACCTATTCATGACTTTGACCTTCACTCCGATCGCTCCCAAAATCTAATCAAATGATTCTTAGATAATAAACAATCGTCCCCCTCAAATTTCAGGCAATTTGATTCAACACTTTTTGAGTTATGTGAATATCAAGATTCTAATTTATTTAAGATAACAAGTTTACAAATAAATATATGCTGATCAAAACACAACCTTTTGCAATTTTGCGAATTTGATAATAAAATGAGCTTGATTGTATGTCATTTATATTTGGGCGATGAATCACCCACCGACTTCAACAAAAAATGATTATTAATGGTGAATGTTTCAAAATTAAAAAATATCAATATTAATTTGTCAATATCGTATTTCCATAATAATATCTTAATCATAATGAATTAACATCTGTTTCTTTTTATCAATTTCTCCCAATTCTTTTGTTTCGAATAGAGTTCTTGAGAAGTTTGTGCCAGAGAGATTTCAAACTTCAGTAAACCGTTCAACATTAAGTTACTGGTGCGAAATAATCTTGTAACTCTACAAAGGAAAACATAAAGAGAACATTGGGGAGATCTTTTGAAACGGCCTTGAAAATAATCTATTGATGTCTTGCAGAAGAATTACAGTTTTTAAACCTAACAGTTTAGATTTTATATGTTTTGAAATACCTAATCAAACACTGACTACAAATTTTATAGTTTTAAAATTAATTGCAATAAATTTAAATACAGTATATGGTAGTTTGATACACTACCTAGGCAAGAAGGATTTATTCCTGGACTACTAATGGAATAACCCAGGAATAAGTCCTTCTTGCCCGGGTATACTATGAATGAACTTCTAATGATTAAATGGTTGCATATTAAACGTGGAGCAGAGGATTCAAATTATTTATCAGGTCAGTAATTATTTACCTACACACACTGTCACAGATAAAACTATCTTAAAATAACTAATTAAAACAGATTAGAGGATCATGGTATTGTTTTGTGACATTAAATTCTATGCAAACATAAAGACTGTTTATAAATAAATATGAAGGAATATGAATACATTTGATCTTTGAGAGTTATTGATATTTAATTGTACTATCTACAGATGGTCACTATACTGACTATACTATACATACTATATACTATAGTAATATATTTTGGATTAATATTTGATTGTTATATTGATTACTATATGAAGGATCAATATTATATTCGATTTATGATTAATTTTAGTTAAAAAGAATTTGGACGTTATGTAATTTTGTAAAGATATTTTTAGAATATAATTTCAATTCATTGTATGAATTATATTTATTTTTAATATTTCCGTTACATAATGAATAGAAATTATAGGTATGAATATATAGGATATACGTTACAGTGTTGTAAATATAATTAAAGTGACGAAATTTCTAAGCTATTACACATAGCTCTGACAAATATTTGAACTTTCTTTCTAAACTTAACGTCAAGCGTACGAATTTGTCAGAGAATAAGTCTAAAAATACTTTCAAACGAAGGGAAAACTGTAACAGATTTAATTCTATAATTAGCCATTTATAAAATCTGCATTCAAATGAAAATAGTTTTAATGAACTGCAATTAGCTCTCACTGTGAAAATAATCCTATTAAATTCAATTATATGAATCATTCATATTTTCGTATGATGGTTGCAACAGCTGAGGAAATATTAAAACTGGTACAGAATTTAACTCTGTAAATTAATAAACTCTATCCTAAATAGGAAGGTATATAATTAAACTCTCTAAATAAACAAATTCTCTTAAAACTGTAGGTATAACAAATTGTAATCCATTTAAAACGTGAGAAAGTTTGATAAAGAAAACTAAGTGTTGATGGAATTATTAGCTTTTTCATAATTAATTTCCCTCTCATCGCACATTTTCAAAATATTTTCTGTAATATATTTCAGTACTGCTCTTTTATTTGCCAATTAATTTGAAGTGGAATATCCATAACTCTGGTTCACTAGAAGCCGATTAAATATTCTAAAAAAGCATGAACTTTTCACTGAAACATTAGTGCTGTAATAAAACTCTTGGTTAATGAAATACTTAAAAAGGTAATTCAATTAATGTGTTAAATATTTCATGAGTAATATATTATAAATACGTTATGTGACGATATCCCTTCATTTTCTTCAGTTTGCTAACATTTGAAGAATTTCGAAACTATTGCAGTGCTGCAGAACTTCATACTTGTGACAAAATTAGAAAAGTTTCCTCAGATGATATTGTTAGAGCTCTATAATATTATTATGTAGTTACGAGCTAGTCGATATTGCCAAGGCATTTCTCAAGAATATATATTATAGCTATTTTACAGAAGTATATATTATTATTATTATGAAGTTGCTTATGAGGCAATGATATCCAATATATTTCACTACCTATTGGTTTCTAATTGTATTATTATAGGTATATGTGAATAGATGAAGAATACAAAAAGGAGTTCTTTTTTTTAAAAATTCTTAAAAATATGTTTATAAGCAATACTCAATTAAAATTTCATATTCAATATTCTTTCAATTCATAGTATTTCAGATTGTTAGGCTCATTGGTAATATATTTTATCAAAAATATTGCTTAAGTACGTCTTTAAGATGCGATTCCACCAGTGTACAACACAGTGCGGCATTGTGCTGCACGAATGTATGATTCGGAGGAACCGCCTATGCGTACACTAACAAATTGTACGCGAACACTTTAGCAAAGTTCACGCACAGCTGCAAACTTGGATTGAATTAATGACCAGATCGTAGACTTTATTCAAAGAATTGAAACATGTTCTGTGCTATGGGAAACTGGACATGTTGACTACAAGAATAGGAATAAGAGACATGACGCAATTCAATAATTGAACTATGATTCAACTGTGGTAATGCAAAAATGGAAAATTATCCTGGCTCAATACCATCGAGGGAAGAAGAAAATTGCCGATCCAAAATCGGCAGTTTGTGGAATTACATATGTCTATAAACCAAGGTTTATAGTTGAGGGCGAACGTCTAGCTGTGCGTAACTTTAGTACGCGTACAGAGGAGCACAAGTGACGCACTGGACGCGTACAAAAATAACTCAAAGCTTTCCGGTGGACACTTGGACAACAAGGACAGTCTCTTAATCGATATTTACATACATAGTGATAGCTACCGTTGAACCGTTGAATGATAATTCAATTTTTTATTATGAGTTGTGACTTTTTTTTTGTTTGAACGGATTGTATTTATTCAAATTAAAATCTGAGAGGATAATTTTATCGCCACCTTTTGAAGTTAAAAATTCAATTTACTGTTCAAATTCGTTCGCTTTTCATATTGCAAACATTTCTATCAGCAAAATATTAAAAATAATCATAATAAATTATTGCATGTAAACAGCTAATAACATACTTTATCTGCATTAATTGTCTTTAGGAATAAGATAAACTTCATGAAGTATAATTTAAATTCTAGCACATCATTGTTACATTCTCCTTCTCACTCATTGCCACAATGTATCTCTAAGAATAACTCCTAAGATATACGACTTCCTTTTGAATAATTTAAAGCACTAACAGTATCTGCAGAATATTCCACAGTTGCACTCTACTCAGAAATTCTTAAATAATCTTCACTAAAACTCTTTGATATCATATTCAACTATTTATTTTGTTATACGTTTTTATATTCAATACATTAAGATAACTGATTTGGATGTGTACTTAAATTTTCCTTTTACAGAATTTTATTTAAGGATATAACAATTATAATACCAAAACTTTTACACGAAAGGATAAAGTGTTTCAATTCATTAATGTTCATTACTTTTCACTCTCTAACTATTAAGTCAATTATGTGTTCTGTACAGATAATTGTAGTCTGAAATATATCCTGTTAGTCATAGAGTATAAAATATAGCTGTAGAATTTTGATGTGTTCATTTAAATGCAAAGTTACAGAGCTGTATAACTCCATACCTCCAATGACTTTAATATAAGAAGTAAACTCGTAAAAGTACAGTTATATATAGATACGATTGTACTTGAAAAGATATGAAATATTTGAAGAGAGGAAATTGATATATAAATATATTCTTTCTATCATATTATTTTCGAATTGAAATAGCAGCTTCCTCAATTAGTTAATTAATTAATTTTCTCCTTAATTAGCTTCCATCTTAATAATTATTGAGACGCAAACATGGAATAACTTAAGAATTAAAGTAAAAGTATATTAATAATGTATTCACTGACTCGTTTAAATGGATATGTTATTTATTTCTCACCATTAACTTTAAACTTATCAAATATTATAAATTAAAAACATAGACACGCCTAGTTTTAGTTAATAATTTTAGAAAAATGATTAACATTTTATGACCGATTATAATTTGTTCGCAATAGAGGCTAAAAATACTAGAGTCTACAGTCACTATACAGGATTTCCATTATAGTGGATTTCTACTGTAGGAAGTTTCTATTGTGTTTCTGGATCAATGGATAGTATTATTATATGCCAGCCTAGCAATTTAGATCCTTTATATGCGTTCTCACACTCCATTATACTGGGGATATATTCACCGTTGATTTCCTCTGAGGTTTCAAACGTTAATCCCCTGTTGTTTGAGTGAATCAAATTGAATTTCAATTATGCTAAGGACATCAATACTCGAAGTGACAGATATATTGAAAAATAGATTCAATTATTAATTATTATTAATTTAGATATCGCCAAAATAATATTTCCTATTATATATAATAGTTGTTTTATTAATTTTAACTATAATATAATAAATTAGATTGGAAAGTAGTCGATGATAAACTAACTTGGTGTCTGAAACTTGGAGCTGAAATGAAAATAGCTTCATCATCAAAATTAGATTTCATTTCTAAGGTAACTTTTTGCTGTGAATATTGCACCACCGCAAACTAAATAATTTAATATCAATCTATTTGCCGCAAGTTTCTGCACGCCACACAACTTTTTATATCAAATCCACCGAAGTAAGGACGAAACTTTCCATATTGGTTTTCAATAAATAAGCATCATGCAAAATAACTGCGAAAATTTGTGTCTATGAAGTAAGTTTATGAACTATGGGAATTCAGTTTTTTATTGGAAAGAAAGAGGTGAACATATATGTAAAGAAAAATTCAAACATAATATAATTTAAAACTTCATATATCTACATACAGATTGATATTTTCGTTATTAGTGTCATTTAATTATTATTAAAAATTCTCGTCATTTATAGGTTCATGCAGTTGAAATAAACATATCTGTTTGCCGGAAAAAATATCTATACGAAAATTGAATATTTTTTTCATTTAGTGATACGTTTAATTGGAAAAGATTATATACCTTAGCTGATTGATGTATCTTGAAATGAAATTGATTTCGCGAACAATCGAAACTAGGCAGAGGCGGCTTATTTTCACACGTATTTTCATCTGAATTACTTTGTGATACAACTTTGCTACATATGTTCTTATATTTTATTGTCTACAGAGAGAAAAAACTAGTATGCCGATGATTAATTTAATTTGAAAAATACTTAGATTCATAGTAAATGAATTTACACTTGCTTCATGTAATTAAACATTATCTCATATTATACACTTTGATTTAAATGAAACAAATTGTTTTTATTGTGTTTCATTACCAACAAGTATATTCGTAAACCTTATAAACATTTTTCATAATGAATACATTGTAGAAATTCTAAAAAACATTGCTACCATAAGTTTCTCCATTGCATGAGTATTTCTACTCAGGATATCCTTTGCGTTTGTATCTTAGAATAGAAACAGTAAATTGCAATCAAATTAATTTGCATTTCTATTGGATTTAAGAACTGCTCAGCGTAAGAAATGACAGTCTAATTTCATCTTCAAGAAATAGGAGAAGAAACAAGAACAATGAGAGAAAAGCGAGATGAGCAGAATTAAGATAATTACTAATTAACATCTAGAAATATTAAGCTATCTTAATTATTATTGAAGACAGGCAAGAGAGTAATGCAGTGAATGAATACCCTATTCAGATTCGCTATGCCTATTACCGGTGAGCGGTTATAGCCGAGCACTTTAATAATAGGGGGGGGGGGGGTAAGGTTTGATAGTGACAAAATGTATACTTAACTGCTTTCTACTGTAAATTGAGAAGTTATATTATATTTATGTAAAAAATATCATATTTTCGGCGAAAGTGTTTTACGCTGATAGACGTGTTTTCGGCGAAAGTGTCTTCGGCGAAAGGACCTAGAATACTATACTCATTATTATTTGTAATGCCTCAATTTTAAACTTTAACTTTTAAGCTAACTAAGCTTCTCATAGTATACACACATTAACTTTTGGATATTATTATATTGCAATGATGTATAATTTTCATTCATAAAATATTTTTGGTTGTCTACCATAAGAATAGGTACACCAATTTAATTACCAATGGTTGTAATAACATTTGTTAGTAAAGAATCTACCATAGATCCTATATAAAATTTAAAAATTGTTTTCTATGCATGACTTCAAATAGCAAACATTCTACTTGATTCATTTGGTACAAAATTAATGCGAATTTTATGTGTGCTACTTATAGTTATATGTTTGTGTGCTACTTATAGTTATATGTTTGTGTGCTACTTATAGTTATATGTTTGTGTGCTACTTATAGTTGTATGTTTGTGTGCTACTTATAGTTGTATGTTTGTGTGCTACTTATAGTTATATGTTTGTGTGCTACTTATAGTTGTATATTTGTGTGCTACCTATAGTTATATGTTTGTGTGCTACTTATAGTTATATGTTTGTGTGCTACTTATAGTTGTATATTTGTGTGCTACTTATAGTTATATGTTTGTGTGCTACTTATAGTTGTATGTTTGTGTGCTACTTATAGTTATATGTTTGTGTGCTACCTATAGTTATATGTTTGTGTGCTACTTATAGTTATATGTTTGTGTGCTACTTATAGTTGTATATTTGTGTGCTACCTATAGTTATATGTTTGTGTGCTACTTATAGTTGTATGTTTGTGTGCTACTTATAGTTATATGCATAGTAATACAATAATTGGATGTTATATACTCCTTCCGGTCGCAAATAGTTGGTACACAGTCAAAAACTGTTTGCATTTCACTGTTTTGTGATCACACACAATTATTTTGTGATTCATTTAATTAACATTATTTTAAAGTGTGCTGACCTAAAAACTTACTGTTCTCGCCCAAGAAGACATTGATGAAGATATTCTTTGCGTGTTTCTGAAGTATTTGCTATTTAATGGCTCTTTAAACTATCCTTTGTGATTAAATGTTCATAGTTTGCATTTATATAAAATATTAAAAAAGTAGTTGCAAGAAAGAATCAACCAATTATAATCGGAAAGCAAGTCCTAGTATCTCAACTAGTGATTTTCAAAGCAAGTGCTTCTAAAACTCGATTCAGAAGATGCAAAGTAACATGTATTGAATGAATATTATGACATTTGATGTATTTTCTTTAATTTTTCAGTATATTTATTTAATCGTACATTGGTAATCCAGCAACATTGAAATTATATGATTATGTTAATTTGAACCTTTTTCATAAACCCTGTCTTATATAAGTTAAAAAATGTTTGCATCAAGTAATAGTAACCTAATGCAAAATTTCTATGCTCTATTTATTTCCGACAAGAGATAGTCATTATATATTATATAAATTGTTACAGTTGTTTGTCCCATATCTTTCAAACTCTGTCACTATTATCATAATGTTATGATGATTAAACTTTGACGTTAAAAATATATTCTACTGTATATGTATGTATCATTAATTAATTGTTCATGCATAGTTAAAAAGCCAATACAATTGTTTTATAAATAAAAGTGTACTGAATTCATGACACACCCAGTGAATGACAGTGCGACAGATGACAGAACTAATTGCACTAAAAAATGGACAACATATCGTAAATTTGTCACTGAATGAAAAGTGCTTAATTTGAACTCCCATTTGAATGCTAATGCTATCCTGTCACTTTTTACCCAATTCCATTCTAACACTGTTGACTTAGCCAGCGAAATTACGGACTGAAAACATTCACTGATGCTATGAAAGATGTAATACTATTTGTATGTAGAGTCTGAGGATGGAATCGTTTTAATAATTCAGGTAGAATAAGGACATTCACTTTATAATTGTACGTTGTGTTGGAAATATGGTTGATACATTTTTTAAATTCTGGAACGGCAAATTGGCCTGCTAGACTCGTTTTGAATGAACTATAAATTCATACTTTAAAAAACTAATTAACTTGAGTTGCTTTCTCTCTCTATGACATATTTATGTATCGTATAATTTTATATCTCAGTATCAACATGTTTAATTAAAGGTATGAAAATTTAGTATGTTATTTTACTTATTAGGTTCTGTTAAATAATTATAAAATCTGTTCAAATTTAAGGTATAAATATGTAAGTTTTAAGTCGAGCAGAAAATACAATATATGCTGTATAACCATTAGTAATTCTCAGTTATAACTTCATGTTTCGCCTATATTCGTTTCGCCTCAATTGCAGATTCGTAATTATTTATTAATATTGATATTCTATAACCTTCAAAAATGTGATAAATTAATATTTAATTCTGCCAGTAATATATATCGAGAGGAAATATTATAATAAAAACATTCTATCATTATAAAACAATAAAAAGTTACACAATTCTTATGATATTTTATCATCACAATAATGATTCTATGTATTCTTCATAATTTTCCAATAAATCTGTAAGTCAATCATTAGGTTTTAGAAATAGTGTCTCCCAAGTTTTCCGTAGCAATCTAGTGATGTTAATCAGTGTGTTTCTGCTCTAACCTTTTTAGGCTAATTGCTGTTGACTTTGGGCCATCGAGAGAACAAGAAATGAGAGCACATTTCTTGTTAGTTGGAGAAGAATTGGAGGGCATTTAATGGTTCGAATTGTAAAAGCTACAACGAAATTAAAGAGAGTAGATCGTATGTATGAGTTTATAATTGTAATTTGATATTAAATTATTGATTCAGTACTTAAATTTTAGTCATGTAAAGTGAGTAAATACTCCTAATATTCCTTTGTCATTTTTCTTTAATACACGGTAAAAATTATTATTAGGATATTTAACTGTTATTAGGATATTTAATTGTCATTTAACTTCAATCCGCGGTAAAGACTCCTAATATTTCATTGTCATTTAACTTCAATCCGCGGTAAAGACTCCTAATATTTCATTGTCATTTAACTTCAATCCGCGGTAAAGACTCCTAATATTTCATTGTCATTTAACTTCAATCCGCGGTAAAGACTCCTAATATTTCATTGTCATTTAACTTTAATCAGCGGTAATGAGTAAAGACTCCTAATATTTAATTGTCATTTAACTTCAATCGGCAGTAAAGACACCTAATATTTCATAGTCATTTAACTTCAATCCGCGGTAAAGACTCATAATATTTCATTGTCTCCAAAAATAATTCCACAATCTTAATTCTAGCCAAGTAATAATTATCGAGATTCTTAATGTTAGTTAACGCCGTGTCTTACACTAAAGAATATAGATTTATTACGTCCTTACTTTCAAAACATTCTCTTCTCTTTTCAGGAAATAGTATGTAAGGACTTTACGTAATCCAAGGAAAGAGTAATTATTCCTGGGAAATTGCCTGAGATATGATTTACAAAAACTTTACTCTAATTGCAATATCAACAGTACTTTTTTATATCAAGATATTTATATAGTTGTAGCACTTAAAGATAGAAAAACTCTACAATAATTGGACAACTTCTGTGATTATTTATAAAAAGGTATCAATCAAAACATATGATTGTAAGAATATTTATTAGGTAACCTAACAAACTGAAATCTATTCTCCGCTATAACAATAAATTATTCAAGTTAATTTTGAAAAGTTCCTTTGCATCAAAAGCTAAATTACAATTAAACAATTCATCAAAGTCTATACAGATGCATCTTTCCAAAAAAATAATTTCGCTGTGTATGATAATTAACTGTCAAACAACAATTTACAAATATACCTAATACAATTTTATAATTTCTCTGATTAACAATAGGTATAATTTTAACAATTAATAGGTCAATTAAGTAATAAATAGGATCAATTAATAACTTTCTAATGTAATCGATGAGGGCTGCATAATCTAAGACCAATTCTCCTCCACACACTTTCGATTGAAGGCACCTACTCACATTTACATAAAGAATGGCTATGTAAGCAGAGTTAGAAACTGATGATTGATTGCATTCCACTGTTAAGAGAAGAGGGGGATGATGTAATGAAAGAAGAGGGGAATGGTGTAGTGAAAGAAGAGGGGGATGGTGTAGTGAAAGAAGAGGGCGATGGTGTAGTGAAAGAAGAGGGGGATGATGTAATGAAAGAAGAGGGGGATGGTGTAGTGAAAGAAGAGGGCGATGGTGTAATGAAAGAAGAGGGGGATGGTGTAGTGAAAGAAGAGGGGGATGGTGTAGTGAAAGAAGAGGGGGATGGTGTAGTAAAAGAAGAGGGGGATGGTGTAGTGAAAGAAGAGGGTGATGGTGTAGTAAAGGAAGAGGGGGATGGTGTAGTGAAAGAAGAGGGGGATGGTGTAGTGAAAGAAGAGGGGGATGGTGTAGTGAAAGAAGAGGGGGATGGTGTAGTGAAAGAAGAGGGCGATGGTGTAGTGAAAGAAGAGGGGGATGATGTAATGAAAGAAGAGGGGGATGGTGTAGTGAAAGAAGAGGGCGATGGTGTAATGAAAGAAGAGGGGGATGGTGTAGTGAAAGAAGAGGGGGATGGTGTAGTGAAAGAAGAGGGGGATGGTGTAGTAAAAGAAGAGGGGGATGGTGTAGTGAAAGAAGAGGGTGATGGTGTAGTAAAGGAAGAGGGGGATGGTGTAGTGAAAGAAGAGGGGGATGGTGTAGTGAAAGAAGAGGGGGATGGTGTAGTGAAAGAAGAGGGGGATGGTGTAGTGAAAGAAGAGGGGGGTGGTGTAGTAAAAGAAGAGGGGGATGGTGTAGTGAAAGAAGAGGGGGATGGTGTAGTGAAAGAAGAGGGGGGTGGTGTAGTGAAAGAAGAGGGGGATGGTTTAGTGAAAGAAGAGGTGAATTGTAATATTATATAGAAATGTATTTGATATGTTAAAATAAGTCGGTATTCAATGCACGTAAATTGGATACCAACATTGTATAAGTATCGTCAAGATGCTATTATTTTTAGAGTTTATTCTCCAGAAATACTCTCTTGTTTTATTAACTAAATGAGAACATCACATGGCGCTGTAGACATTTGAACCTGCAACTACTCCGACTGAAACTTTCGAAAAACGCACAGCATGGCAGGGACAAGCCAACAGAAAAAGAAAGCTAAGGAATCAGCTGCACCTCCAAGTTGGTTTCAGCAGTACTTAGAAAGGCAAGGAGCCGACAATGAAATAAGGAGAGAGCAAGAAAGAAGAAGAGAAGAAGAAAATGAAAGAAGGAGAGAAGAAGAGAGAGAAAGAAGACGTTTAGAGCTTCAAGAAGAACAGAAACGAGTCCTCCAGTAGCAACTGAAGGACATCACCTCATAAGTGAACGCTACCCAACAGCTACTAAACGTCTCAACTGGAGGCTGACGTTTCATTCAGTCAATTTACTAGTTGGCGAGAATCATGGAATGATTATTCTATGGTGCAGAAAATAGAGGAAATGCCAATAGGAATTCAACTGGCATACTTGAGGAGTGGCATGTCAGTTGAACGAAAGCACTGGTGAAATGTGCGATAGGCATCTGTAACGAAGATGAAATATCCGTTACAGAAACGCTTTACAGATTACAACAACATCTGCGGTCAAAACGCAATATTGCAATTGACAGGGTGATGTTCCACGAACGAAAGCAAGAAGATGGTGAATCTTTCGACCAATTATTCGTTGCAGTCAAGAAGCTGTCAGCAGAAGCAGACATGTGTGCTCATTGCGAGGAGCAACGCTTGGTCACAAAAGTGATGTCTGGCTTAAAGGACAGGGAACTACGCCCGAAACTTTTGGGTATAAACCCATTTCCTACCTTGCAAAATGTTATTGACTATTGCAGAAATCACGAATCGTCAATTAGAGATTCAGAAAATCCTTCAGGCACTAAGAAAGTAGCCAAAGTCACTGAAGATAGGAAACGAGATTTCGAAGAGATACGCTGAAAGAAAATAAAAAGCAATGCAATAAATGTAAGAAGCAGCATCAGTACGGAAAATGTCCAACAATGAAATTCCCTTGCAAAAATTGCAACAGGACAGGACATTGGATAAAGGATTGAAAAGCACCGAAGAGAGAAGAAGCAAGAAAGAGTTCGACGAGGAAAATTACCTCACTCAGAACTGCTAACTTGCTCAGCACAACCGTTAGAAGTGAAGATAAGAAATCTTCACCATTGGTGTAAATAGAAATTGTAGTTGGAAACAACAAATCGAATTTTTCTGCTATACCTGATACAGGAGCAGAAGTTACTGTTGCAGGAAGAAGCCTTCTCAAGAGACTGAATGTCAATCACAGATATTTGAAAAAGTCTAACGTGAAACTCACTGCAGCAAACGGAAGCAATATTCGTACTTATGCATGTTTATCAGCTGTGATTAAGTTGAAGAACATTGCAATAGAAGAGGAATAAATAATATGTGACAATCAGCACGATTTGCTGTTATCATGTGAAGCTTGCAAGAGACTAAAATTAATGCATGCAGATTTCCCTAGTCAAGTGAATGCTGTATCAGCATCCAAGGAACTTTCAGGATTGGAACTAAGCAAGATAAGAGATCAATTGTTGGAAGAATACTCAGACGTGTTTCAACAAGATGATAGGTTCACCCATGATAGGTTCACCAATGAAAATTCACATGCGTGAAAACTATTTGCCGTACTCGATTAGTACGACTCGTCCAATACCGTTCTCTCAACGGCAAGAAGTAAAAGAAAAGTTGGACGAAATGCTGAAACAGAAAGTAATTGCTCCAGTATGTGACGAAGAAAACGAATGGTGTCATCCCATGGTAGTGGTAAATAAGCCAAAGGGCGGGATACGGATATGTGTTGATCTCACTCAACTGAACAAACATATCCAGAGACCAATTTACCCAACGAAGACACCTAATGAAGCTGTCACCAATATCTCCAGTAATGCGAAATATTTTACCACGCTGGACACTAAAAGTGGATATTGGCAAATCGAGCTCGAAGAAGAAGCTCAGAGACTAACAACATTTTGAACTCCATGGGGACGTTTCAAATTTTTGCGAGCTCCGATGGGACTGAGCTCCACCGGTGACGAATACAACCGGCGAGGAGACGCTGCTATTGTAGATTTGAAAAATGTTGAAAAAGTCATTGATGACGCAATCATATACAGCTCAACATTTGAAGAACATGTTGGACTGGTGAAAAAGTACTTGGATTGCTGCAGAAGGAGTAAGATTACTCTAAATCCAGACAAATTTGTATTTGCACAAGAAGAGGTTAAATGCGTGGGATATGTAATATCTGGCAAAGGAATCGCAGCAGATCCTGTAAGATTGAGGCAATCATGAAGTTTCCTCAACCAATTCAGTTACCAACTTGAAGTCGTTTCTTGGTTTGGTTAACCAGTTGGGAGAGTTCAGCACTAAAGTGAGCTCAGCTGCAGGACCTCTCAGAGAGTTGTTGAAGAAGAATACTACATTTTTGTGGCTACCAGTACATAATGAAGCATTCCAGAAGACTAAGGTGGCATTATGTAATCCACCTGTACTAGCTCAGTTTCAACCTTCAGCAACTACGATTATCCAAACAGATGCTTCAAAGCTTAATGGATTTGGATACGTCTTATTGCAGCAACATGGAAAAGAATGGAAGATGATACGTTGTGGCTCAAGATTTCTAACTGATACAGAGACAAGATATTCAATGGTAGAATTGGAACTTCAAGCTGCAACATGGGGTGTGAACAAATGTAGGATTTATCTGCTAGGAATGGAACATTTCACCCTGTTGGTTGATCACAAGCCTTTGGTATCATTCCTCAACTTAAAAAGACTCCATGAGATAGAAAACAAAAGACTTCAGAGATTAATAGAGAAACTGAGTAATTATATGTGTCTTCACAACCGAATGGATAAAAGGAACTCTACACAAGATACCGGATGCTCTGTCTCGAAATCCAATCGTTGACTCAAACGAAAGTGAAGATGAAGAAAGTCTTTCCATCATTAGATGCCTTCAGATCCAGTCTATTCAAAGAGAATATCCGGATGAGCTAAAAGAAGCAGCCGATAGGGATACAAATTATCAGGAATTAAAAAAGCTCATTGTTACTGGTTTCAACAGTATCATAGAAAGAAAGCAATTGACTCCTGATCTTCGTGCTTACTGGAACATTAGGCATGAGCTGTCAGTGGAAGGAGGATTGATATTGTATAGTCATCGCCTTGTTATACCTTCAGAATGCAGGAAAAGTGTTCTGATGAAACTTCATCTTGCACATCAAGGATTAGAACGTACAAAGAGGAGAGCCCGACAAATCGTATATTGGCCTTATCTGAACAGTGACTTAACGAACATGATATCTTCATGTTTACCTTGCCAAGAAAACAGAGTGACTCAGACAAAGGAGCCGATGATTATTGAATCAGCTCCGTCGCGAATCTTTGAAGATGTCTCTGCAGATTTTTTCTCATACAGTGGCAAAGATTACCTGGTTTATACAGATAGACTTTCAGGATGGCCAACTGTATTCAAGTTCAACAAAGGAAAAACAACGTCCAGGTCCCTGATATCAGCAGTCAGAAAATGCTTTGTTGATCTAGGAGTACCCGTACGATTTAGATGCGACTGCGGACCTCAGTTTTCATCAAGAGATTTCAAGCTATTTCTTAAACGGTGAAGAGTAAACCTCGTGCAGTCAAGTCCATATTTCCCCCAGTCCAACGGTCATGCTGAGGCTTCAGTTAAGGCAATGAAAACTCTTATTATGAAAAAAACTGATGCAGGAAATATAGACTCCGAGGAATATTTACAAGGACTAATGGAATGGAGAAACACCCCAAATGAAACAGCATGTTCTCCAGCACAAGTGGTATTCGGGCATTCTCTCAGATCACCGATACCAGCACATCAAAAATCTTTCCAGACCAAGTGAAAGGAAGAGAAAAGAAGATATGATTTGGATATGACTAAACAGAAAATGAAGAAGTATTTTGATAGGAGTTCTGTTAGTCAGAAAAAGTTAATAGTTGGAACAGAAGTGTTCCTACAGGATCCAAGATCATTGAAGTGGGATTCGACTGGAACAGTTATTAGAATAGGACAACATAGAAAGTATTTAATCAAGTTATTAGGAGGATCTACTTATTGGAGGAATAGGATACATTTACGTCCTATGGATTAACTTATTTAAAGGAAAGAAAGAAAAGGAATTGTAATATTATATAGAAATATATTTGATATATTAAATAAGTCGGTATTCAATGCACGTAAATTGGATACCAACATTGAATAAGTATCGTCAAGATGCTATTATTTTTAGAGTTTATTCTCCAGAAATACTCTCTTGTTTTATTAACTAAATAAGAACATCACAGGGATGGTGTAGTGAAAGAAGAGGGGGGATGGTGTAGTGAAAGAAGAGGGGGATGGTGTAGTGAAAGAAGAGGTGGATGGTGTAGTGAAAGAAGAGGGGGATGGTGTAGGGAAAGAAGAGGGGGATGGTGTAGTGAAAGAAGAGGGGGATGGTGTAGTGAAAGAAGAGGGGGATGGTGTAGTGAAAGAAGAGGGGGGATGGTGTAGTGAAAGAAGAGGGGGATGGTGTAGTGAAAGAAGAGGGGGATGGTGTAGTGAAAGAAGAGGGGGATGGTGTAGTGAAAGAAGAGGGGGATGGTGTAGTGAAAGAAGAGGGGGATGGTGTAGTGAAAGAAGAGGGCGATGGTGTAGTGAAAGAAGAGGGGGATGGTGTAGTGAAAGAAGAGGAGGATGGTGTAGTGAAAGAAGAGGAGGATGGTGTAGTGAAAGAAGAGGGGGATGGTGTAGTAAAAGAAGAGGAGGATGGTGTAGTGAAAGAAGAGGGGGATGGTGTAATAAAAGAAGAGGGGGATGGTGTAATAAAAGAAGAGGGGGATGGTGTAGTGAAAGAAGAGGGGGATGGTGTAGTAAAAGAAGCGGGGGATGGTGTAGTAAAAGAAAGGGGGGATGGTGTAGTGAAAGAAGAGGGGATGATGTTGTAATTAATGAAGGAACAATGAACGGTAGCCTTCAATCAGTTTGGAACTTTCTTCTACTGCATTTTACATCAAAGAGTAGAATATTCACTAGGAAAACTTAACTCAATGGCAGATAATTGTATAAACTTTAATGGAATAATTTTAGCTTCGCACACTACCAGATAAATATATAAAATAAATTACATACAGTATCGATAAAGAAATGTTTGTTATCACAGACATACAGAATACTATTTATTCATAAAAATATTCAAATATGTACCTACAGACAGTTTAATTACAAGTAGCATAAAAATGTTCTATGATGTCGGTAGAATAAATCTACCATGTATAAATTATTAATTGCAACATGAAAGCTATATAATGTAGTAAAGCTGATAGATAGTAACAACTTCATCTGCCAATTAAGTATAGACAGGTTTTACTAATAATAACGAGAAATTTACTGATAGTAAAAGTTGACTTTCAAAAATAGGTAGTTTAAATCAATTGAGTAGCCTAAGAAATGTAGTATCATTTTTTAAAATAGTTTGTTCATCGATTACTCCAGAAATGATCCAGCTAGTATATAACACAAAGTACCTACTGCAGAATGAAACACCTACCTCATCAATATCTACATTTTTTCAATAGTTACTCTGTTTTCCCTTGAATGGACTCTAACTTTTTAAATATTCAGGAAAACTCCAATTAGTTGGTCACGCCCCAGGAGTAATTGGATTGGCGTATTTATTTCTGTTGCAAAGGGGATATATCCACTGGAGGAAAATATAATTAATTCAACTAATTACGTCAATTGAACCCGTATCTTTAAGTTACCAACTCTTAAAGTAACTATTACTTTTACACTTAGAATTTATATTTATTTGATGTTCCTCTTGAATAAGTTATTGAACGTATGAAATATTTACCATATAACCATAATCGCTATGTTTGTAACATATTGTCATTAATTTCTGAAATTCCTAACTATGATTTGTTCGAAAACGGAATACGGATGAAACTTTGTCTCCTTTGTCATAAGTTTCTCGTTCCAACTGCCTGAACAATGTTTGTTCTTTGAATTGCTAATCTAACATGAAATGAGAACAACTTCATTACAGTGAGTCTCATAGGCTTAGTGGTGATAGATCTTACAAATATTGAACTCGAGCGCTTTAGAAACTTGAGACTAAAATGGAGTACAATACAATATTATTTTAATGTATAAACTATGGATATTTTCAGTGTTTCGTGATCAGTATTCGTGATTGGATATTCAAAAAGTTGTGGAATTGTTGGTAGTGGAAACTATATACATTATTAACGTTAATATTGCTTGTATGCACCTATTTTTTAAACGTGAAACTGTGAAAATCATTTCGCATAATTCAAATATATTATTTTTCAGCTGAAATACAAGTGTAAGAATAGGTATTTATAAATAAATGAACAAAATCAATCGATTAACGCTTAATTATATGAGTTTCATAGGTTAATGCAGACAAAATAGAGATATTGTGTGGAAAATTATTAGGTTTCTTTCCTCTTTGATTCAAGTTCATATCTTTTTCATTTTACAGCATTTTTAATTTGAGAAATTAAATCATTTTGATTCAATAATAATTAAGAACAGAAACAAACAAAATTATCAATAGAATGTATATTTTAACCCTTTCACTCCGACTTTTGCACAGTCAAAATTTTGTTTGTTTTGCCACATTTCAAGGTTCATATGACACCTATAAACCACCTCAACCAATATCTCTAGTTATTGCAACTGTTATACAGTTGACAAAAGTGTCCCAACAGTATTATAAAGAGCAAAAATTTGGGATAATTTGATGTACATATTATAATACTGTAGAGACAGATCTGTCCCTAGTACTTGAAGTACGATTGGGACAATTTGATCCCAGGTTTCACTAAAACCAATAAAAATTATTTAAATATTGAGTTCAGTACTTAGAAACAATGGATATATAAAAATGAGACACTTACCTGTTGTTCAAAAGATAACGTACAAGAAATCAACCATAAATATTCAAAAAAACTAACAATGGGCAGAGCTTGAGGCACAACACCTCCCTTGATGCTGTTTACACACGCACCGAACAAAGATTTAGCAGGAAAACTGGTAAATCATACAGCTGGCAACTCCCCCTTTCGATATAACCCTGATTTGTCCCATCCCAAGCCATTTTAGCGGTAGAAAATGCGTTTTAGTTGTTGAAAATTATTATTGGGACAAAAATAACCCATTAGGAGCGAAAGGGTAAAGAATTTATGCTTTACATACAACAGATCAATAGCATAAATCATAACTAACTAGATATATAATGTTTGAAATGTAAATAATTTTCAATTTACTGATATTTAACCCTGTCTCATCTTGACGGAAGAAATATACAATATACATTAAATATAACCAATAATTATCAATAAATTTGTTTCTTTTGTAGCTTATAACTTTTATGTTGCATATCGCTCAAGATTCCAAATTAGAGTTCTAAAGCATGATTCTTGATTGCATCTGGCCCCTATCTCAAAAATGCTGCCGTCAGCAGATTTCTGAGAATTATTACTAGTGGTGGGTATAAAGTTATTGCCTCCGTTCAGCCAGAGAGAATATTGTTAATCAAATTGCTGTGAAGTGAACTCAGAGGATGACCTTATTTCGATAATAAAACTACATAGTTATTTCAATTTGAAAATCTTTGGCAATGTGTGCACTCGTAATATATATATAAATCTGATACATAAATTATCGTGCACGGACATTTTGTCCACGAAATGCTTTATTATTTATTATAATTATAATGTGTACAATGTACATATTGTTTATTATATATTATTCATACATATATATTCAAACACCCTTTTTGATGGTAATTAAAAATTTGTGGTCTTTGCCTTAATTCTTATCGCAATCTTCAAATAAAAAAACTGAATACATTATTTGATGATGTGCAGGCAGGCCTCGCTTTCATTGTACCACGGTCTTATAAAATCTGTAATAATAGCGAGGCATGTCTCGAAGTTAGTAGCTACATAAACATAGAAAACGGAGACTTTTTCTATATTCACAATAACTACAATAATTATGCGGTGTATTTTCACAGTAACTACCATAAACATCAATATTAGTACTCAGATTAGCTTATTGGAAGCAATATTGGTTCAGAAATTAGTTTTTTATGTAAACATTTTTATCAACAGTGATGTAGTACTAAACAAGCGATTGATATTCAAATATAATATAAATGAATTAGCTAGATATTGGTATATTTTAGTGTTAGGTTTAATCATATAAACGTAAAAACATCCTTGTTTTCGTACTGTTCAATATTTTCAGACTAATAATAAAACCATATAAAATAATTAGTATTTACCTCTATTGTAATTATTCTATTATCTTTTATAATGTTATAGGAGGTAAATAACTTAATGATACAGTCAACCTGTAGCTATTAATGTAATAGTAAAAAATATTATGAAATATATCCCATATACTCTTTAAAATAAAAAATAAAGCAATTCGCGGACGAATTGTCCGTGGACGAAATGTCCGTGGACAAATGTCCTAGACCCATAAATTATTACACTCATAGAAATTCTGATGCACCCAGGTGTTTCGAGTTCAGCATATGGCCTTGGCTCTAAATCAGGACACTTTAGTGCATCAAACTATAGGTAGGATGCACTAAAGTGCATCAGTTCGATGCAATTTAGTGTCTTAGCTATAAGGTTGTTAAAATGATGAGGAAAAAAATGAGGAAAGAATAATTTTCTCATTATTTTAACAAACTTATAGCTAAGACACTAAAGTGCATCGAACTGATGCATTTTAGTGCATCCAAACTATAGTTTGATGCACTAAAGTGTCTCGTTTTAGAGACAAAGCCATAGGGTGAACTCGAAACACCTGGTGAATCAGTTGGAGTTTTTTATTTTTCTCAGTGTAGTATTACTCTAATAATCTTAATCCAATCTAGTTATATATATAATTCAAAAATTCAATATGATTCCTAAACATTGAATATCAGTCGTGTCAGATCAAGTAATTGTTATTTAAACTAAGACTGTTTTTCAAAATGAGTTGAAATTAAATCATTTACCTCTCTAGACATTCATTACGTTAAACATTGGATTATAACTAAAGTAGATTACTACTTTAATCATTTCCATATTATAGTATATTTAGGTATATCGAAAGACTGGTATATTATTACAGCCCAATAGGAGAATTTCTGCCGGGATTTTTCATTGTTTCCAAAAAGAGACTTCACTATTTGAAATTATTCTTGAAGGTGTTTCAAGAAAAGGTTTATAAGGTTAAATAAAATCGGACATTTGAAAATGGCAATTTTGAAATTTTATAGCATCATGCGTCGATCGACTCCTTCCGTGATATTTCCTGACTTATTTGCAAAGGAAAATGCGACATAGAACCTATCTGTAACTTTCAGTATTTCCAGCTAGACGTACTTCTCATTTTTTTCAATCAAATGTCCACTGGTTATACATTTCTGTTTGTCCTGCAATTAACTGTCTTACTTTATGACTTTCTGTTCACTGAACTCTCTCTTCTTTTCGGTGACATTTCAACTATGATGATTGGTGCATCCACTAGGATGGAAAAATTTATTGTTAATTTTAACAAGAATTAAGACTATATATAAAAGCGGACTTATTGTATATTGTTGGAACATGTAATTGTGTTCGACGTTGACCAATATTTTATTTGCATTGTATGCTCAGCAGTCGTCTTAGGTATTACTAGCCCTTTAGACGATAAGAGTATTTTATTGAAAATATTAGGAGATAGGATTTTTTATCTGCGTTAGTAAGTAGTTATTGTAAGATTTATTGACTCCAAATCGTCTCAGCTTAAGAAAGTTAGGTGCCCATTATGTGACTTTTTTTGGTGGAAAATCTGGAATAGTCAACAATCCTCGGTTTGTCTTATTAGTTATAGTTTTTAATTTTATAGTTTAATAGATTTGGTTAGTTGATAATAGAGGTGCATTGTAAAAGTAATGTTCTATTGAGATAAGTTGGTTTTGTCACATATGGCATAGTTCCAAGAGCCTTATATATCATGTGAATTCGAAGAGTTCCACATTATGTGACCTAAAACTTTCTGCTAGTTCTCAATATCCAGTTATATTGAAATTTATTATGTATATCTTATGAAAGATTATTAAACCATACTTATCTTATTTCTTGGGGTTAAAAAATAAATAGCATCAGTATGGATGGATAACATCTTGGTGAGAATTATAACAGAAAATATGATGAAATATTGAAATTTGATATTGACACTATCAG